>VZTI01002509.1:0-24739 GCA_013397865.1 Struthidea cinerea
TCAAGCGGTCACTGCGACAGGAAAATACAAAAATCTTAAAAGAAAAGGTGAGGGACAGCACTGAATACAGCTAATATGGTATTAGAGGCAGAAGAAAACAAGCATCTCAGCATCACCTATGTCCCTGCTGATCCTGATCCTCACTTTCAGTGCATTGGCCTGAAAGGATGAGTGTTTAGCCAGAAGTGTAGGTCGAAAGGCAGGAGAAAAAGGAAAATAAAAAAGCAAACAGAAAATTGTGCAGTTGAGATGAAGCCCCCAGAGCCCCAAATTCTACAGGTTTTCTTGTTTTCCAGATTTCCTGGTTTAATTGGAAATCAGGAAAACTGCTGCAGGGAGGAATAGGGCTGTAGCAATTATGGAAATGTGGCATTAAAGAAGATGTGCACTTAAAGGCATAGTGAGTAATAAAAAGAAATTTGTTTTTCAAGGACCTTAAAACTGAGGTCCTTGGCTGGAATCTCTGGGGCAGTCCTAAACCAGTACTGTTTATGAGGGAAAAGGAAATGCATATGAAGAAAATATCACATATACCTGCCATGTTCCTTTGCACTGTATAACAGAACTGCAGTAGAGCAGCTGAAAAAAAATTACAGCTTTTGCATTTTTGATTCTGTGTACTTTAAACTCATAATCTTTTATCTGAGCTGTGAATTTTAATGGCTGGATCTTAATGATGCAGTTCAAACCCCATGCAAGTATATTACATTTTCATCTATATTTATCTCTATTCAACCATTTTTACTTGTTTCCTTCATTTCTTTGTTTGAGTCCTCATCTATCTGTCTCCTTTTATGCTAACATGGACCATGATTCCTATTTAGGAGAGTGAAAATGTTATACAGAATCATAGAATCATAAAATCAAAGAATGGTTTGTGTTGGAAGGGACCTTAAAGATCATCTCCTCCCACCCCATCCCCCACCCTTGCCATGGGCAGGGACACCTTCCACTAGACCAGGTTGCCCAGAGCCCCATCTAACCTGGCCGTGACACTGCCAGGGATGGGGCATCCACATCTTCTCTAGGCAACCCGTTCCAGTGCTTTACCATCCTCACAACAAAGTACTTACTCCTAATATTTAACCTGAACCAACTCTCTTTTAGTTTGAATCCGTTCCCTCTTTTCCTGTCACTACATGAAAAAGTAAAAAGTCTCTCTCCATCTTCCTTGTAGGATCCCTCCAGGTACTGAAAGGCCACCACTAAGTCACTCCAAAAGCTGCTCTTTTCCAGGCTGAACATCCCAACTCTCGCAGCCTTTCCTCATACAAGAGCTGTTCCATCCCTCTGGTCATCTCAGTGTCTTTCCTCTGGACTCGCTCCAACCAGTCCATGTCCTTCCTGTGCTGGGACCCCAGAGCTGGATGCAGTGTTCCAGGTGGGATCTCACCAGGGCAGAGCAGAGGGGCAGAATCCCCTCCCTCCCCTGCTGCTCACACTGCTCTGGATGCATCCCAGGACACTTTTGGCTCTCTGGGCCATGAGTGCCCATGGCTGGGTCATGTCCAGCCTCTCACCCACCAGCACCCCCAAGTCCTTCTCAGCAGGGCTGCTCTTAATCTGTTCATCCCCAGCCTGTGTTGATATCAGGGTTTTCCCTGATCCTGGTGCAGCATCATCACTTGGCCTTGTGAACTTCACATCTGCCCACTTCTCCAGGTCCCTCTGGATGACATCCCATCCTTCAGGTGTGTCAACAGCACCGCTCAGCTTGGGGTCATCTTCAGATTTACTGAGGGTGCACTCAACCTCTTCATCCATGTCACTGATGAAGATACTAAATAACACCAGTCCCAGTACAGACCCCTGAGGGCACCACTTGTCACTGATGTCCATCGAGATTCTAAGCCCTTAACCATCACCCTCTGGATGGGATCATACAACCACTTTCTTATCCATCTAATAGTTCACGCTCTGAATCCATCTCTCTCCAATTTAGAGAGAAGCATGTTGTGGGGGACCATGTCAAAGGCTTTACAGAAGTCCAGGACATTCACAGCCCTTCCCTTGTCCACTGATGCTGTCAGTCCACTACAGAAGGCCATTGAGTTGGTCAGGCAGGATTTGCCTTTGGTGAAGCTGTGCTGGCTGTCCTGAATCACCTCCCTGTCTTCCATGTGCCTTAGGACAGCTTCTAGGAGGATTTGTTCCATGATATTCCAGACACAGAGCTGAGGCTGACAGGTCAGTATTTCCCACGGTTGTCCTTTCTACCCGTTTAAAATATGAGTATGATGTTTCCCCTTTTCCAGTCACCTGGGACTTCACTTGGCTGCCATGACTTTTCAAATATTATGGAGAGTGGCTTGGCATCTACATCAGCCATTTCCCTCAGGACTCTGGGATGCATCTCACTGGGTCCCATTGACTTCTGTACATTCAGGTTCCTCAATGTTCCTTATGTACATTCAGGTGGTCACAAACCTGAACTTTACTTACAGTGGGAGGGACTTTGCTCCCCCCCCCAGTCCCCATTCTGCCATCCATCCAGTCAAGAGGTGTGGGAAGAAAGGTTTCCAGTGAAGACTGTGAACAAAAATTTGTTGAGGACATTTACATTTAAAAACATTTATTCCCTACAGTGTCTGTCACAGCATTTAGGCCAAACACGAGACAGATCTCAGGCATCAGATAACATCCTCTGATCTCTGTCTCTGAGAAGGGAGTAATAATGCTCATCATCCCAAGGAGGCAGTGGAAATTACTTGGTATTTATTCATCTGAAGGTTGAATCCTTACACAAAATCTGCACATGTTGGTTGGCTCCACATGTCTGTAGATCCCAAATTATTGGAAATACTTTCTACACTAAGTCAGTCTTTTTTCACCTATGTTAGTGACTGTATAAGACTTCTGGAAGCAACAAGTGTTTTCTAAGAACTTAGATATTTAATAAAAGCTTTTTTCCTTTTTCTCTCATGGTTATTTTAATGTTTGCAGTTCCCTACCGAGTAATCTTGAAACCATGTGGCTGTCTGTCACTGTGGATTTAAGGTGTGTACATCTTTATAGAAACAGAATACCAGGGAGCCAGCACAATAACCTTTGAATCCAGCATTTCTTGTTTCCTTTCCAAAACATTTTTTCAATAGAGGTGGAAAACATCTGGATTTTGATAACTACTGCTTTATATAATGAAGAAAACAAAAAAGAAGACAAAGAAAATGAAAAGAGAATAGGGAAAAAAACATTGAATCCCAAAAGAGTAATACATGATTCTTCCTTCAACTGCTTAATGTTTTCCATGAAATATTTTGGGGATGGGAAAAATACTTTTCCCATTACCATCAATGCCATTACCTCAGGAATAAGCTAGCTGTGGGAGCAGGTATCTTTGCCTTCCAGTTTCAAATTCCATAAAAATTAATTTAACCTCAGCTGGTTGTTAGTCTAGCTTTTAAATAATTCTCCACCACCACAGTCTCAGTCCATAGTTAAAAACAGGTGCTCTTCATTACTAGTACATATTAAAATGAAACAAATATGTCCAGATATTGGAGAACTGCTACTGGAAAAACATATTTTTCTCCCACACTTTGTGTCAACACCAGAAGTTAAGGCAGAGTAGGGGTGGCAGTTTTGATGGCATTGCCAGCACAGGCAGTGGAAAGCCACAAGCTGGGAGTGGTCCCAAAAGCTCCCCTAGGTCCGTAGCACACAGGGGTACACCCGACTTCCCTTCAGCAAGGAAGCACATTCGCTGGGCAGACTGCACCAACCTGGACCTTGGTGGCCTTTAATGACTACTTTTCAGCATTTCAGTGTGGCCTTTCAGTGCTCGCAAAGCCTGTTCATCATTGCAAAGGAAATAAATTGTGAGTTTTTAGTTAGGTGTGGGTATGCTAACATCACAAATGCTGGTTTCCACACACCACAACCCCACCCCTCCATTTCAGCCAAAGTAGAGGTGGGATGGACACCTAGAGAAAGGAAGGAAACAGGTTTTTTCCATGTAGGAAGATTGACTATGAGAGAGGGTCGTGGTACAAATATAGGGAAGAATGTGCACTGCAGAGGGCAAGGGACAGGAAGAGTGTTTGTGGCTGAGCAGCAGATCGGGTGTAGGAGCAATACCCAGTTGTTGGCTGGGTCCTGCTGCAGGGACAGGAGTCCTGAAACCCACCCGTGTACACCACCATCCAACAGAGGAAGGCTGAGGGAGAGCCCAGACCCAGCCTCTGAGAGGGGGAACACATCTGTCTTTTTTCTACTCGGACAATTGTGACTGAGCTTTTTTCTTGTTCCAATATCCCAGATCCAAGCTCCTGGAGGTACTGGAGTGCAGCAGCTGTTCCCACGCAGCCTGTGAGCAGCCCACTCCCTCTTCCACAGTACTGCCCCTCCCTTTGAAGCTGGGTGGGAAGCATGTCACAGCAATAACCTGCTTGTGGATACTCTTTGATCTCCTGCTCCAGCTGAAATTCATCCTTTTTGGGGGAGGCTTTTGACAGGCCTTTTGCATCACAAAGATTCTCACCATGGTCTTGGGCAGGCTCTGTCCCAGTGGCAAAGCATTCTGCCCTGCAGCTGAAGCTAGAAATTCAGGGTTTTAACCTTTTTGTGAAACAACAGATTCAACAGATGAAACTGTACATTTTACTCATACTTTCCCTTCTAGTTCGAAAAAAGCATGATTTTAATCACTCAGTTCATTGCTTGGGTCACTTCACTAGACTTCAGGAGAATTCGTAATTAACGACTCTGAGCAGGCTTTCTTTTTTCAGTTCTTATTTTTCCTTTGAACTTAGCATTTTTCTCTATCCCAGACAGCATAATTTACATGATGAACAAATGGTATATTAATCTTTTGATGTGGTTCCATGTTGTTTATCAAATTTCTCATAATCTTATACCAGTCTGTCTTGTTATGTTTTTAAATATATTAACCTTCAGCAGAGATAAAAATGAAGCTTTCTTCCCTGTGTCCTGTTATACCCATGGACTCACACTACGGACCTGCCATCAAATCCTGAGAGAGATAAAGCATTCTAATTTCCTTATGAGACAAGCTAGCAAATTGTGGCGTGTCTAACTGATATTTCATGGTAGGTTTACTGATTCCTGTCCCCAGTTATAGTTTGATTAGTAACTGATAATTGATTGTGCAATAATTTCCTTGTAAAACGCACCACCTTTCTGGAAGTAAAAGCAAAGGTTAATGGTCATGAGAAATACTGTAGAAATGTTTGCATTTAACTACAAGAAAACCTTGGCTGCAGCCACAGCTTTTCAGATTTGTTTGATTTTTTGAGTAATGTCTTCTCACACACACGTCCTTCCACAGCATTTTGCGTAAGTAATCTCTTTTTTTTTTAATGATGGGCAAGCTCCTTGTTGTCCTTAGAAATGTGTGTTTCCCTCTTTTTGAACAAATATATCTGCACATCAGTGACTGGAGTGGAGATGTTCTGACAGGCTTTAGATGTTTAGTTCACTGTGCACAACAGATCTGAGAGTTTGAACCAGGGTAATGTAATCACGTAGCACAGGTGAAAAAAAATCCTATAATAATATTTTTAGTGCTGGTTTATCTTGGTTCTTCGTTAAAAGCCCCTTTTTAGTGTTTCAAACAACAATGGTCTCCCTGCCAAACCAAGTCCAGGAGTGTGGATTAATTATTTCTGCCACATAAACAGGCTGAGTTTTAAACAGGAATGCTCTTGCTGCCTTTGTGCAAAGCATGCTGGCCTTGGCAGCTGGTGTGCCTTGCTCAGCTACAGACCAGCTGATAAAACGTGTTGGTGGAGGGGTGTAACCAATACTCAATGAACAATATTAATTCTAGTATTTAAAGGGCTTACAGCTGCTGCAAAGATGAAGACAAGATTTTTCCCTTTAGACATTTGACATTTCACATTTCTAAAGACCCCCAAATTGGGTAGACATTTTTGATTTTCTGGAGCATTTCAGGATGCTCAAATGCTGTCAGGAACCATTGTAGACATTGAAGTGCTAACTTGGGACTAGGTGTTCCCTTTTTGCCTAACAATAAAGATGGCTTTAGGACTGAGAAAGTATTTGATAACTTCTTTGCATAAGGAAAGGTGAAATATTGTTGTGTTCTATTTCTGAATGCTTTAGAGGCTGGACTGTGGCTGAGTCTCCAACATATAATTTGCATCCATCAAACAGCTGTGATGTCTGTGAGCAATCCCATGTGACATATGTAAGGATTTTCACATATCCAAGTTTGCTGATCCACATGGAAATACTTGAACACAACAGACCAGTTAGGATGCATACCTGTCCTGTGACATCTGTAGGTTAAAGAAATCCATTCATTTTGCAAAGTTCTTTGGGTGTGTATATGACTATATGTCTGTATCGCTTTTCTGTATTACTTCTCCTGATGCTCCTTGAATCTTGTAACGTCTTGGTTGAAATGGCTGTCATGGAAATTTTTTTATATTACAACTATTCTTAAAAATTTTGTTTTGAAATATTTATTTTTTATCTTTTGAAAATATTTGGGGGAAAACAATATATTTATTTGTACAAAATTTTTAATTTTTGGGGTTTTTTTGTTTGTAGTAGAAAGGTGTATTCCTTGAAATAGAGGCAAATGTTTATCACAAAGCTAATATTTTCTTTCTTGGGAATATTTTACTATTTTTACCTTCGAATGTTATCACACAGATTTTGTGCCATCCAGATGATTCTGTCTAAAAATACCTTAACTGCCAAACTAGTTGTTTATCCCTTTTGGCAAGTCGTAATACTCAAACCCAGAAAGTTTCCACAGACAAGAGTTTCAGTCTCTGAAAAATCAGTCAGAGCTCCAGAACGAGAGTTGACTTTTTTTTTTTTTTCTGGAGGCCTCTATCAGTTTGTGAAGGGATAATCTTCACTGACTTTTACCTGTTTTTTACTTGAGGGTGTTTTGTGGAAGCTGAAAGGAAAATAAAGCCATAAAGCCACTTACCTGTTCCCCTACATTCATAATGTTCTAATCCTGCCACGTCCTGAAAACCCACAGACATTTAATTTGCTCCTTTGTCAAAACACCTATTTGTCGAACCTGTTTTGTTACCCTCAGTAACAAAGCTTTTCGCAGTCTGAGATCTTAAAATTCTTCAAGATTCTGCTTACTTTGAAATGCTCTGTTCTATTGTTCATCCAGTTGTTTTGGCTTTGTTTTACAGCAATTTTGGTCTTCCTGGGGCTCAAAAGATACTTGTGACATCTGTGGAGGCCTAAGCAAAGGCAAGGACAGAGCAGGCAGTCAGAAGACACTGTCCTTCTTTGTTCTTCTTTCCAGCAGAATGAGGGGTGCAGGATGCAAGGGAAGCCTGCAGGAACCTGCCTCTTTGTGCTTCCTCTACACTGCCACATCTCAAGCTTGCCTTCTCAGGTGCTTCCCCTCACAGGTGACAGGAGTTGCAGAAGACATGCAGAGTAAGGCTCTTGCACGGCACTGGTTCAAAAATAACAGCTTTTTTTCGAATACCGTAATTACTGGCACCTTGTCAGGAAATGTTACCATTCAAAATCCTCCTGTTAAAGTCACTTCTTCCATCAAAGTAACTTCTTCCACAGTAGGTATGGAGATATGATGTATGAATACAATTTTTTCCAGACAAAACCCAGCCATTTTTCATGGGTGCCTGGACTCAGCCCTGTTTCTTTTGCCTTGCCTCTCTTGCTGCTGGTAAGTCTGGCACATTAATCCTCTCTGGTACTGTGCCGAATACTTTAACTCCTGAGGTAAATCATCTTCTTTGCTTAGAGGAATGCTTGGGCTCAGGGAATTAGTGCTGTGAGCTGCCCAGCCACTCTTTATGTGTACAATGGGTAAAAAAAAAAAAGATCCAGAGGCAGATTCAGTTCAAGGAAGATGGAAAGTTGTTACCTGTCATTCATTCCCCCCGTGGGTGAAGTCAACAGTAATCTCTTTGATATGGTGACCCAAGCATTGGGACTGAGTTTGTTTCAGAGTTACGTTGTGGTCTTCGGCTCTGGCTCTCTGCCATGGTTTTTCCTTACTTTAAAATAGGCAAATAATCCTCTCTTGTAAAGCCTCAGAGGGCATTTAGAGGATTAAAAAAGTATTGTGTGTGCAGAGTTGGAGATTGGATACACAGAGGTGTGCAAGCAGCTGGTAGCATGGGATCTGTTGCAAAAACTAGGAAAAGGAAGAAAAGAAGTATTTATTATCTAGGTGAAAGCAAATGCTTAAAAAAACAAAGAGGCTGTAAAATTGATAAGGAAGTTAAATACCACATGGCCATCTGATACTGTCAAGGTAATGAGGTGTGCAGCCAGCCAGTCCTTGGGGCAGGGGGTCTGTGCTGCCTGCTGGAGGCAATGGGAGCCATCAAGCTCTAGGTGAAACCATGGTATAGAAACCTGCAACATGGTGCTAAATTATCCAGGGGTCCAGAACAACAAGTGGTCTTGTACTGTGGAATTAAAGAGGCAGAAATATCCAGAACCGGCCTGAAGACCTGGCTTTGGACTATGAGATTAGAAAGGCTTCCAGCCTTAGAGGTAGGTGCCACCCTCCTCTCCTGAGCAAATAAGTTTTGTTCTGTGGCAGGCAGGGCTGCTGACGGTAGAACGGGATGCCTCCTCCACTACGTCTCCAATAGATGATTTGAAACTTTACATTGGAGCTGTTATGACATGTTTTAGACTAACTTGTGTGCTGAGGCTCAAGTGCCCTTCTGGTCACTGAAAATTAGGCTGGATAAAGCATAAGTTAGCTCCCTGAGCCCTTATTAAAGTTAGTTTCAGTATCTCCAAAATAATTAATATTCATATGCCAACAGAGGAGCTGGAGTTGTTCTCTCAACTTGCACACAGAAGCCTTGTGTGTAGTGCCTGGAGCATCTAAGCCATCTGTGTCTGGGGCCAAAATCTGACCTAGTGTCAGTGGCACGACTGTAGCATGACATGTGGCTGTATGTTATGCACTTAGACTTGACTTCACACGGGAGAAAATGGCAATTCATAAGGAAGTCTTTGTTTAAAGAACCTTCCCCATCTCGCTGATGAGGCCAGGAGGTTGCACAGTCACCACGGGCACTGGGAAAAGGACTGTGCCTCTGTGCCTTTGTTTTGCTTAGGAGAGCTCTTGAAGCTCAAGTCATGGCTACCAGATGTGAGGCCAGCCATAATTTCCTTGGCTATGCAACATGCTGATTACTTGCCCGCTTCCTGCAGAGCTTACGTGGTACAGCGGACTTTGTCCAAGCCTTCTACGTCAAAAGGGAATTAAATTTCAACGCAAATACAGGTTGCATAGTTGAGCCCTTAAGCCTACAACAAACTCTGCAGTTTAATCTGCTGCTGCTGTAGACAAGCTATCCTTGTTAAATAGTTTAAATTTAGCTGGTAGAGCCCTTGAGAGATTATTTTTGGGACACATTGTGTTTACTGATCTCCACTAATCATGTTATCTATTAATTCTGCTGTTCAAGAGCACATGCCTAGACCTTGTGCTTTGTTGCTAATTTGTCTATCTCCTATATGAAGCAGAGACCCAAAGAAATTAGAAAATTGCTGTGACTGTTTCTACCAGGTCCCTTCATTAGTGCTTTGAGCAGTAGATCAGATCTGCACAGCAAGGCTGAATCCTGGCTGACCTTTTCTCTGCTCTGAGTTTACAAACATAAGAAGGAAGTTTGTTTACTGCAGATGTGCAGTTTGCTGGATGCACTAACAAATGTCAGCAGTCCAGCAGTCAGTGCTTCCCTCACTCTGCTGCTCAGAAGTGCTGTGTTGTTGGGTGAGGATGCTCAAACTGTGGCAGTGGGCAGCACAACTCTCCCTGCACTTTGTCCCCTACTGTAGCCCCCTTATGCAAAAGTGTTCTTACAGGAGAAGCCTCAAAACTTCCCATTTTCCTTCCCTTTATTTCTTTTTTTTTTTTTTAAGCTTTTTACCTAGCAGAGAACCAAGGCAGCCACAGTGTGAAGGAGTGCCCTGGGAAGCAGATGAGAATGCTGTACAGATTATATAACCAGGTGTGATTTTCTTTCAGGCACTGCTGGGGAATGAACATCTGCTTCTGCCAGGATTTAGGTGCTATAAACTATCCCTCTGATGGAAAGGGTGTTTTTTTCAACCCTTCTGCTCTTGGGGACAGTGCTAGGTGCCAGGGCAGTGCAAGCAAGGGCAGAGAGAGTTTGGAGATTAGTTAATAATGAGGATTTAGTTATGAACTGACAAACTGTCATAGAACAGATACACAACTGCTGTGGTCATGCTGCTGCTGCTCCAGCTTGTGTTGTATCGCTTGTCCTTGGAAAATCCACCATGCAGTGTTAAATATGCAGATACGTACTGTCCGGGAAATTTAACACAGCATGCAGTCCCTGTTTAAACCTCCTAGTCAAACCTAAGTTTGAAATCCCAGCTGGACCATCCCAGACCTTATGAAAAAATATTCTGGTTTACTGCACACCTTGGAAAATAGTAGCATTACAGTAAAACTCCCTCAAACTCCTCTGTCAGGCCTATATCCCACTCTTTGTGTTAGCAGTACAATGACAGCAGAAATATGCAGATGGAAAGGGAAGAGAGGGGAAGAGTAATATGAGGGGAAAATACTACCACAGAAATTATTTCTGTGGATAAATACTGTTGGCAGCTCTTCTCTGAGTTCTCTGGTGGGCTGTGGAAACGAAACAAATCAATCTGATTTTTAGGCAAGATGCTCAAGTGTGGACACAGATGTGCTATGCTGTTAGGGCACCAAGGGATAAGGAACTCTGTGGCATGATGTGAAGTAACTTTCTGAGCAGGGCACTCTTGGGAAGGTGAGAACTGGTGTCAGGAAAACTTCAGTCTGTTTTCTGCTTGTCCTGGGGAAATTATCTTGGTACAAGCAGAAGTAAGGCCAGTAAAAACCTGTCTAACTGTTAATTCTATTATTGGATAATAATAGTTCATATTCTCTTTTTATTATAACTGAGGAAGTTTCCCTTTCACAAGTGGTGGACACCAAAGGCATTTTCTGTTTGCAATCATAATGTTTTGTTTTCTTTATGTAGCCTCTTGTAAAATGTTTTTCTAAGAGTACTTAAATTAAATGCAAAATTAAGAAGTGGCAAATGATTTGCTTAATTAAACAAATTAAGCAAATGCCTTTGAACAAAATAGAAAAAAAATATAATCCTCAGCTTCTTAGTGGCTGGTGTATTCTCATGCAAAAACTTTGAATGTATCTCTTCCCCTTCCAGTTCTTTTATTTCTGTACTATTCAACTCCCTGTATATGATTGTAACACTTTCAGCAGAGCACTTTCCATGGACAGACCTTGATGATTGAAGAGTATTGGGCTCAATTGTGAATTATGTAAGTGTGAATAGGTGCTATTTTATCTGAAGAGCGAAGTCTTCTGTTCCTCTAGAAGATCTGCCCAGCAAAACACAGAGCTTCAGTGGGCTTAATATTCATTTTCCATCATGGAGGAAGTAATCAAATGGGCTGATGAAATGCGACTCCAAATCAACATTGCAAAAATGAGTAAGCAAGCAAAAAAGTTAGTAGATGCAGAAAAAGTAAAGTAGATAAATATGAGGCCATGAATCTGGGAAAAAACAATCTTAACCATGTCTACATGATGTTGAACTTGGAAAGAGGTCTTGGAGTCACTGCTGAGGGCTGTCTTCAATTAACTTTCCATATACAACAGCAGCAGCTAACAAGCCCAACAAAATGTTGGTCAGCATTAGAGGGGTGATGAGAAGAAGGAAAAAGGCACTCTTTTATTTGGTGTGTGCACAACAACTTCTGTGTGCAATTCCATTCTCCACACTGCAAGAAGAACCTAGAAGAAGGCAGAAATCAAGATCAGTGTCTTGTAAGGAGATATTAAAATACAGGACATTAAAGAGACTCCTCATCTTGGAGTGGAAGAAGCTGGAGTGCTATGCCTGAAACCTACAAAATCAGAAGGAAGGTGGACAGGCCTAATGCAGAACTAAAGTCCTGAGTACTGGGACTTGTCAGTCCCAGTCACTGAAGTCGGTCAGAGATCAGTTTAAATCTGAGAGAAAACACTCCACAGTGTGAGTAGTGAACTTCTGAATTTGATCTTGCAGGAGATTGTAGAAGCAGACGCCATCAGCATATTCAAATATACATTAGACAATTTAACGGGTAATAGGGCTGCAAACAGTTAACTTAAAGGTCTAAGGGACCTAAGACAAAAAGGGACATGTATCCTCTAACAACCCTGACAGAGCATCTGAGGGTGCGGGAGGAAGGTGCAGGAGAATGAAGCCAGAAGAGCAGCAGGCTTGCGTGACTGGTGTCTCCTATCGTGCTGCTGGAGGCAGAGCGTGGGGCTGGAGGCACCCATTCTCTGACCTCTCCGTTCATACCCAGCTGTTCTGCTGGCCAGCGTCCAGTTCAAGACAACAACTGCAGCCAGTGCTCGCAAAAGGGCAGTAAGGGATAAAGAACTAGGACCTCACACAGCTGACAAACACAGACTGGTTCCAAACCAGCTTTGCCCTTTGAAAGAAACTCATTGTCACTTAGTGCTTTGCTCCAGCGCCAGGAGGAGGAGGAGGGAGGAGGTGTATGACCAGTGCAACGTCTGGATGTCTTATGCATATCTAAAGTAAATGATGTATAGTCAAGCTAGGCCAATTTAAAGTTATCCTTGTGTGCAAAGATGATGAACTTAGTTTAAGTAGGTCCTAGGTTTAATAAATTAGGGTAAATGAGATTTAAAAGCTTGCCTCCTCTCTTCATAGCAAACAAGGCAGTCACAAGGATTAGATTACTACATATTGAATTTATATATATTTTTATTAGAAATCTTCTGAACTATCTTTTAACAAAACCCTATTTTTCTTTAAACAGGAAATACTTGTTTCTATTGCTGAAGGCTACACTTGATGCTTCCATTTTTTAGTGGAAATGTTTATGTTTTCAAGAAAATGATTTTTTTCTCTTCTGAGATCCTGTGTTTTGTGTTGGAAATTTTAGGAAAGGCTTTGGCAGAAGTTTTTGGGTTTGACTGTTGAGGTCATGCTCTGTTTTGAAGTGGTTGTTTCCCCTCTGACAAGCCAAAGCTGAAGACATCTGTTACCAGGACAGATCTGTTGCGCCACCAAGAAACCTTGTGGGGAGCTCTGCAGTGCTGGGTACCTACGGCAAGGCTTCCCCTCCTGCCTGCTCATGGGTTGGGGCTGAGAGCTGATGTGCTGAAAGGACTCCATGCGTGCATATGCAGCTCCCCCTCTATCCTTAAATGAAGTTCTTTAATGAAGTAGTCTTCGAGTAGCAGTTTCCAATCAAATGTTGTTTTGAATATGGAATGAAATGAAGGAAAATTAAAAACAAAGTAAAACAAAACAAGACCTCACAAAAAATGTCCGAGAAAACTTGGCAGCTCTACTTATTCTGTAATCTACTGTAGCTACCCAGGTGACCTAAGAACTCATCAGTGAAGAAAGGGGCAATGGATTTGACTCGAATGTATCACTTTTGGAGAATGACTAAGCGGGAAAAACAAGATGATGTTCCATCACTGGCCACAGCATCAACTGAAGAACCTTTTCTATCAAAAACTGTATTCAGTGCACACACTCATTGACTCACAGGAGAGATTTATGGCAAAGGCTTGTGAGTGATAGACTTCAGCTTCCAGCTCAGACCACTTTGCCTTTTGGCATGAACAGGAGAGCTCCTTTCCTCTAGTCATAAACTGTGCCTCAAGTTTAAAAGATGCAGACTGACAGGACATTTCATCAAAACCATATGTTAAAAGAAATACTCTCATGATTATTGGCACAACTTGTTTTTACTCTTAATTATGGTGAGACTGGAATAAGTTCTCTTCCAGCTTCTACATTTGCACCTCACTCTAGGAGCTTCTGCAATGCCTTTCCTGCTGTAATACCTCTCCTGCTATAATAACTCTCCTGCTGTAACACCTCTCCTGCTATAATACCTCTCCTGCTGTAACAACTCCTTTAAAATCACATCAGCAGCTGCCTGTGACTTCAACAAGCCCTGGATTCTGCAACCTTGTCAGGAGTGTGTTTGTTGGAATAGAAAATCCTTTTTCTTCCCCTTGTGTGTGTCTGACCTTTTATCAAATAGTATTCAAAGCTGATAACCAGAAGAAGAATAGCAAGAATTGGCTGCCATTGCATCACAAAGACTCTCCACATTCATGGAGCTCCTGGTGTTTGCAGCAACCTCCTCTACCTTGTTTTTCACTGCTCATTCCAAGAATATCTGGTACATGTCAATGAAAACATAACTTCCCTTTTATTAAAGAACAAAATTGGATATATACATATATGCATTGTTTACATATGACAAACATGCCTTGCTTTTGGATTTTTGGCTAATTCTCCTCTAGTCTTCTGAAAATAACATGTCTTTAAAAGTTTTGAAAACAAACTCCATCCATCCCAGCAACTATGTCTCGTCTCCTTCCTTGATTATGCCCACTATTTCTTTTCTCTTCAAAAAGAAACACAGATGACTAAATTCTCCAGGCACTCCCTGCTATTCTCTCTGACTGTGATTCCCTGAACAAACAAGATTTCTCATGGGTAGTTTGCAAGGAAGAGGAGGACAAGTGACAGAAGGGAAGAATTTGGTGAGTTTTTAATTGAAATTATCGGCATGATATCACCACAGCTGGAAGAGCAATTTGTCATAGAGACAGCAGTGCAGGTGTCTGCTGAGAAAATGTACCTAGTTACAAGGGCACTGAAACCTCTGCAGTTGGTTGAGGCCACCACAAGCTCTGCCTGGGCAGCGCTGTGGCTCTCATGGCAGGAAGGGTCACTGGACATGAGATATCCCAGACATCTGTGATCCAAGCAAGAATAACTTCAGACTATTTTAGTTTCCGGAGAAGGTCATGAAGGTGCTCCCAGGGCTGAACCACCTTCCCTATGAGGGCAGGCTGAGAGAGCTGGGATAGCTCAGCCTGGAGAAGAGAAGGCTCCAGGGAGATCATACCTAAAGAGGAGCTACAGAAAAGATGGGGAGGCACTCTTTATCAGGGACTGTAATGATAGGGCATGGGGCAATGGTTTTAAACAGAAATAAGGTAGATTTAGATTAGGTAGAAAGAAGAAATTCTTTACTGTGAGGGTGATGAGACACTGAAACAGGCTGCCTGGAGAAGCTGCTGATGCCCCATCCCTGGCAGTGTCAAGGCCAGGCTGTGTGTGGCTTTGAGCAATGTGGTGTATGGCAGGGGGTTTGGGACTAGATGATTTTTAAGGGTTCCTCCAACTCAAGCCATTCTTTGATTCTATGATTAATAAAATGCCTTTTTTTTTAGCATTTAAGTCTCGTCCAATACAAGCTGCTGATAAAATACTTTTCTTATTTATATGAGCTAGATAGTGATTTTTATGGTTGATTGCCTATGGTAATTCTACTTCAGAAAAACTTTTCTCCAAAGTCCTATTTATTTAAACAGGGCTGAGATCAAAGCCTCTTTCTGTAGCTCACAGAGCATTTTTTTTTCTTTGTTGTTGAAGGAATAAGCCTATTTGAGTGAGATTTTTAAAAAGCTATTTTTAATTTTTATGGTAGAGTACTCTGTGCCTCTAGAAATTAAGAAGAAAAATACCTTGTCTGAAAGAGTTTTGACTTGGATTTTTTTTTTATTCTGATAATGGCTTCATTGACTTTTAAATTCTTTTTCTTCAGTACTTACAAAAATGAGCAAATAGTTAGAAGAAAAACTTGTAAAGAATCTTTTAATCTGGAGGCCAATGTACAGAGAAGGAAAAGAAACTGTGTAACAATAGTGAGAGCTAGTGACTGAGGAGAGGTGAAACCAGTACTAAATACAGGGCTACAGCTTGATAGATCTTCACTAGATAAAGAGGAGTAGAGTGAGGTTTCTTTTAATTTTCCTATTTTTTTTTCCATTTTGGGGTGGAGAATAAGAGCAGCCACCTGTAAGCAAGTTTGTTAAGCACCTGTCCTTTTTTTTCCCTTTCACAAATTTTTGCAGTCAAATAAAGTAGAATTAAACTAGACACTGGAAGAACTGCAGTAAATTTCTGTTCTTTCATATTTTCAAATGACAATGTAGAGAAGTTACACATAACTGTTAGACTACATGGTGTGCAAAGGTTACCATTAATGGTAAAAATTCTTGCTCCATTGACTCTCATTGAAATGTTGATCTCAGCAGAGGAACGAGAGGAATCAGGAGGGACATTGGTTCCAGAAGTTGTGGATCTGCACTAAGGAACAAGGCTGTGGTTTCACAGCAGTTTGGGGAGTGCCAGGAGTTCAATATTTGTGTGCACTAACCTGTGTGCTTCTGAGCACCTGACAGCCAGACAGGTCTGAAACAGACCAACAGCACTGTCATTGCATTAGCAAGTGTGGATAACACAGTCTGTGCTGCCTGTTTGCTCCCCTGGGATAGAGATTGTGCCTGACCTGGCAAGGTATTTGGGGAAAAAGTTCCCCCTCTAGATGCTTTCGTATAGGTTTGTATCAGCAAGAGTGAGTTTGCACCAATTCAGCAACTTGCACCCTATGGCTGTGCTTTGGTTTCGAGATGTGATTACAGATGATGGTCTCTACAGAGGCAAGAGATGCCAATATGGGGCTTCCATGTCCATGACTGCAGTAGGAGATGTTGATATGGAAGTACTGAGCAGGGTGAAAGGCCTCCTGTGGGGCTGCTGGTGTCAGGGAGGCTCCCTAGATTGTGCTCTGGATGCCAGGGGCTGCCACCACCTGTGCTGCTGGGGTTTGCTGGATGAATAAAGGGCTGCAGAGATGTGGCTCCTGCACTGCAGATCCGTGAGGGCAGAGCACGGGCTGTCCTTGTAAACCAGCCCTTGCGTGGCTATGAATAGCTGGCAGAGGCTGCATGCACCCTCAACGCAGAGAACAGAAGTGTTAAAGAACATGAAACTGTTTTGTTTGGGGATTGGCAGAGGAGTGGCCTGTATGGAGCTTGGTCTCCTGAGATAGTACAGGTAGAGTGAGTTTTAAAATTAATCTGCTCTTATCTCATGAAGTAATTGTATCTGTGAAGGTGTTTTCAGATTCTTATCTGGCTTATTGGATCAACAAAAAATTTGTCTGGTGTTGTGTATTGTACTAGATAGCTTTTTGCATAGGAATTGGATCTCACAGAAAAGCACTGGTACTAACTGCAGATTTTTCAGAAGTAGTGTAAGTGATTATGGCCTAAATATTAGTAAATCTTACTCCATACATGCAATAAAAAACCCACTATGGATTAATGTTAATTTCTATAATTCTTTCCTGTTTTTACCTTGCAATGCTTAAAATGTTTTAGATGCAATAATTGTGTGGTTCGAGTAGCGTACCTAGTAGCTGTAGTAAAATCTTTGCTTAACATGATCCACTAGACCTAAACTTTCTTACAATGTTACCTTCTTCTGTGGTTAGTAACACAAGGAACAGACAATTAATCTAAATATTGCCCTCAGAGAGCCTCTCTTCCCTTGAAGACACTTTGCTTGGGACAATGCTGATGTCAACCACAAGTCCTAATTTCATCCCAACTTTGTAGCAGCTTTCAGTTTGTAGCTTTAGTAAAGAACTATTCCCATTTACCTGTGGAAAAGATATTTTTCCAATGAACTATGTGTTAAGTCCAAAGTTTGATTTCCTCAAGTATTAATGCAAACAAACCCCTTATATTCTTTCTTGGTTGGATGGACCTAAAAGCTTGCTCAGGAATGAAAAGTTTGCACAATCATACCAAGGAAGGATTTTTCTGTGTTTCTTTGGCGTTTGCATGTTGCGGTGGCTGAGGCCGCCACAGGAATGACCAAGGAGCCACAGGGCCCAAAGACAGCGGAGGTCTGCTGGTGGGCAGGTACTGATGTTTAGATGTGTCTCTGTGGTCATGACGAGTTCCCGCAACCCTCTGTTCGGTTACGCAAATTATTCCTGGTTAATTGGCCTGTTGGCCTACCGCCCCTTTTCTCCCCTATAAGCCTTAATTCTAGAATGTTCTCCTTTCCTTGATACCCCATTGGCCTTTGTATCCCACCTCCTCCCTCCACATTCTCCCATTGGTCTGTGCACCCTGGCCCTGCCTGTGCTCCTCCCCTGAGACCTTTTCTCATTGGCTTCTGACCCTTTCTCCACCCTCTCTCCTCCCCATACTTAACCCCCAGACCCTCAGTTCTGCTCGCTCTTTGTCCCTGAGTCCCTTAGCGTGGTGGAATCATCCCCACTCGCTGAACCTCATACAAAGAGTCCCTCCAGCTTCCTTGCCTCCAGCATAATCATGGTTGTGTGTCTGTGTGCATTCTGTCGGCTGCCCTGGGTGTTGTGTGTGTGCACAAAGCCATCCCGGCTTGCCCGAGCGAGCTCCATAGGGGACACTACGGAACAGTTACCCCGCTTTGGCACTCCTAAGCCACGCGCCTTTGCCGCATTTGTACATTTGAAGGATGAAGGAAAGTCTTTTCTGACAGACTTGTTGACTGTTTCAAGACCCGACTACCACTGGAATCACTACTTTGGGATTATAGGTGAGGAAGGAAATGGGATGGCTTCACAGTACTTGCATCATGATTTCTTCATACTGCTACTTTCAACTGCGTAAACAGTTGTGGTCCATTAGGTGCATGTCTCCCTGTGAGGACCATGGACGTGCAAAGAGAGGGTAATAAAAGGAGTATGTATGGTAAATCCAAACTTGAGGCTGAATTTTTGACACCTTATTCGTATTCACTTTTCATTTTCACAGCTCAATTAACCACAGTGGAGTCTGTGTTTCAATTGAAAGAGAATCATACTTTGCTGTCACAGTGGGGTTTTTTCCCTTTATTAATTTGCTCACTTTACAAGGTGCTGAAGAGTCAGCATCTATGAAGAAAATATGGAAAACATGCATGATTTTTCCTTGTCTCTTGTGTGTTGTGCTTTTGGTGTTTTTGTTTTGTTTGGAAAGAATCAGGATGATGTATTCAGGTCATGAAGAGGTAGAAAACTGCCTTAAAATTTATTGGCATGAGGATATCTGAAGAACACAAAGATATTCTATCTTTGTGTTAGAAAATTATTCCTCTTTCCTTTGTTTTAAATAGGCTGTTCTGGATAAATTAGGACAAGAAAAATTGGCTTGGATGGACTTTGCTTGACTGGTGAAAAATACTCTTTATAATTATGAAGAAGTCATGCATCTCTGAGTAATTGCCACGGTGCTAAGCCGGCCAGCACGCTGTCTTAGCACCGGGCAATGTTCTGCCTGCCCCAGGTGGGGGGACGGAGGCCGACCGCGGCACTGGAGGGCAGGCAAAGCACCAGCTCGGGTTCGCCTTGCCTCCTGATGGCAAGGTGCATGAAGGAGGGAGGAAAAGCGGGGGGACTTCCACGCGGGACAGGGAATGGTTTATTCTAGGGAGAAGCCACGAGGAGAGCTGATAAAATTAGGCGGGCGCAGGGTTTTATATCCGTACATGATAGGCATGGAGAACATACAGTAACCAAAAAAATATCAGTTACGGGGTCTTACAGAAGGGGGAAGAAGGGAGGGCAAATGGGAGAAGGAGTGGGGAGTAGAGGAGTAACATGAGCCAATTACCAACCGAGGAACAAAGAACTTTCCAGAGAAATAACCAAATATGAACCATAAAGAGAGGAGGGGGACAGCAGCCAATGGTCAGCGTGCTTCACACAGCCTTTGTGTGCTCACTGTCCTTGTGCTGTGGAGGCATCAAACCACTGGACCTGTGGGTCTGCTTGGTCCTGCTGACCATGGCTCTGGCCATGGCTCACTGCAACAAGTAATAATTGAGCAAGTATATACTGCAAGTCTAAGGGAGGACTGAAGTTTGAAAGAGACAAGTGTAACATCATGTGTAAGTTATTAGTCTATTGTCTTGCCATCCCTTGCAAGGAAAGAAAAGAAGAAATGTGGGGATTCAGTGATAAAGAGATTAAAGAACAGGGAATGTATTTAATGAAATTCAGTATAATTTTGGAAGAAACGAATTATTCTCCATTATTTGGTAGAAAGAAAACCTAATTTGACTCTGTTTCATTAAAATGCATACAAATACAATAACAGTATTAGTGCTGCTTAACATTCTAACTTAAAACTAACACAGAATAAAAACAAGTATGACGTGAATTAAAAGTTGTCCCAAAACCTGAAACCTCACCAAATGCAATTATTTCTAGCATGTTCCATGTCCTAGATTATCAAAAAACCTTAAACTACTCTGTGTTTTCATGAGTGATCTAGGTACAAATATTCTCATTTTGTAAATAACTGGGATTTTATGTTATAGGGTCTGGCAGGCTTTTAATCAATGATGAGGACATTAAAGCTGGAGAGAGGAGTCAGGATGTCTCAGCACAGCAGGCCTAAATACAGACAGTTTGCCAGGACAAACCAGGTAATGATGTATGTACCTTGAATGAGAAGTCCAAAGTGTTAAGTCTGTAAAAGTTGTAGGGGCCAGTCTGTCCCTTTCCATGCCCTGTCACCACAGTTCTGGGATAAGAGAGGCTGATGCAGTAATCAGGAGTGCAGTAAAGACAAGGAGGGAAGGGAGAAAGGGTACTGATGCTTTAGTACAGTATGCACTTCCACAGTCCACCTAAAATGCAGAACAAATTTGAAGACAGTGATGACAACAGCTACGAAATCCGTTGGAGGGCTGAAAGGACAGTCTGTCAGTGACCAGCCTAAACCAAGTCAGTCTATTTAGCAAAAGAGGGCTGAGTAGTACTTGATATAAATTTTGTAAGTATCTTCAATTAATATTAAATTGCCTGTACATTGCATGCTTTTTTTGTGGAAAGCAAATGGCAATAGAGTAAATGAGGAAGAGGAGAATGGACAGTTTAATTCCTTTAAAACAATACAGTTCATTTTTACAGGAGGTAAGCTTCAGCTAGAAAAGTTATGCTTTAATCAGATGCCTGTTGTTGAGTTCAATACAGGATAATTAAGTGAAATTTCATGGTTAGTGTTTTATAAATGAGCATTCTAGGTCTAGTCTTCTGATCTATAAATCTGGAAAAGGAAAAACATGGATAGCATTATTGCATTCTAGCTTCTCCTTGAGTGAGGCTGAAATGTGCTGTGCACAGCAGGCTCTGAATATGTGTGCTGCCTTGGCTTTCTTTCAAATACTACAAATATTTGACTACATAAAGCTCATGTAGAAAGAAAACTGAGTTTCCTATTCCTTCAAGCCACATAAAAAGTTAACCTCTGATTTATTGTTAACTAAATGGCAATGAAGGCAAGTAAAACACATCCTGAAATGGAAAACACTTGAGCCTGTTGCTTGCTGCCTTATGCTGAAGACTAAGCAGAGAGGGCTTGGGGAATTTCCCCTTCCCTTTTGCCAGTGGAAAGCTTCTTCCTCACGCATTTGTTCTTCCTCATGCTGCCATGCTTCAGAAGTTGTTCCACATGCTGATATGTCCTGGTTCCTCTCTCCATTGTGCCAGCTGCCTGCAGAGAGGTCATGGGCCCCAGGGTCGGCAGGAAGCAAAGACTTCATCAGATGCTCAGTGCTCATGGGAGGGAGGCAGTCACCAGCAGTGCTCTCCCTTTGCTGTGTGTCCACATTATCCCAGGAACTAGCTTCCCCAGATGCTTTGCCAGGTAGCCTGGTGATCTGCCTAGGAGCGCTGGAATGAATTGTGTAGAGGCCGCAGGGCTCGTGGGGTGAATGCTAAGGTGGTGCTACCTGTCTGGTCAGGAAATGCGGAGAGTGGGTGTGAAGTGAGGCCATAAGAGCGCCAGCAGAAATGGAGTGTGGGAAGTGATGGATGCTCGTGTCTACTGGTTACTACAGGAACCCAGCACAGACCACTTCAGGATGGTACTTGAGGCTAAGCTAATTAAGCCTGCTGAGAGAGATGGAGTGCAATGACAAGATGTATTACCTTGGGCTTGGTGTGATGGTGACACGGTTATGTTACCCTGTTCAGCTTGGGAGCATGGGCAGAGCTGGCCTGCATCTGCCAGTTTGCGTTGCAAACAACTCCAATCCAAACCCAAGCACAAGTATGGGTGCTTGGCCATCCTCATGATGAGAAATTAGCAGCCAGGAGCACTGCTCAGATTGCATTGCTTCCCATGTCCTGGTCCAGCATGGCCATGGGAATATGCTTTCAATCCACATTCTGTGGATGAAGGGTTTTATGCCCAAATGACTGGGAGCTTTGGGCGACGCTCTTTGGCAAAATAAGCTGTACCAAATTTTCAAAGTATTCTGTAATCAGGGATTGCTCAAGATTATAGTCTTATCTGATGGGTTGCTCATCTCTGTGTTGCTCTACGTGACCTGTATTCAGCACGGATGGACACCCACATTAAAGCCTATCATTCTGGGTGAAATCTGAAGCCCTATCCTGCAGACACTTAAACCTCGGTAAATGGATTTTTGCACGCTCTCTCAGAAGGACTGTAAGGTCTGCAGGCTTTTGGCAAAAGCTCCAAAAGCGAATGCAGAGATCATGTTTTGTGTCAGGACTGACAGCTGACATCGCTCAATAGAACTTGGTTTCTTTGTATTTTTCTCTCATTTCAGACAACTAATGTTGTGGTAGAAAGGTCTGGAATAACATACTGAAACCTGTTCTTCCTTTCAGCTGACTCTGTTAGTCTCTGATTGCTATATATCCGAGCTTATAATAGCAGCCTCTCCCACATAAAATTGACTCTGTGTATTGCCTACCAGAAGGGTACAGTATTTAAACACAATAACATAATTTATTGTAAGGCACAAGGATTCTTTTGCTCTGGCTCTGCATCTCCTCATTTGACATCTGATTTCAGTGTACTCATGCTGGTGCAAATAAGACCAGATCTTTCATGTAGAATTATTTGAAATGATGCAGGTTGTTTTTATATTTGTGCTTCTTGGCCGAGCTTTGTCTTTAGATGTGGGCTCTGTTGCAAATATGAGGCTGTGTCTGTACATCCCTTTTTGTAACTAGGATGTCTTTGTAACTAGGATGTCTTTGTAATAATGAAAGTCTTAAAATAGCTGAGCACTATGATATCCTCACACATTCTTTTCTAAAGTTGATACCTCTGTGCTGAGATCACACATTACATGGATGCAGTTTGTTAGTAAAGCAGGGAAACTTTCTCTGGAAATAATCTCTCCCCAAATATGCCCCGTCACTCCCCCAAAAACCCCAACCAAACAAAAACCCCAGGGAAATTTTACAGGAAACTTTCACTTCTGAAAAAAAATAAAGCCCAAAATGTCATCTTGCCTGATTTTCTTTTCACATTAAAAAACATTAAAACAGGAATGCCTAGCTCCATTTCTTCAGGGTAGATTATGATGGGGGTACTCAGATCTCTCAGATCTGGGCAGGTCTCTGTAGCTGACATGTGATAATGCACTGCTTGACCCATCTTGCCAAATAGTGCAAGCTGCCACCCTGCATTTCCATGCTAAGGCAATTTACACCAGTTTATGGCATGAAAATTTTCTCCACCAAATGTTTCAAGGAGAATGGCTACTTTTTTGCTTATTTGTGGGGAGATATGTTATTTTCCAGAGAGCTGTCTGTAAGCTGGTCTGTGAACTGGACAACTCTAACAGATATATCCATTCTCCTGGACAACTGTGATTCTCGCAACCACTGGTTTCAATCTTAAAATGAAACCAGAAAATACTCTCCAGGGCAGAGGTTTTGTGTTCTCATTCTAAAGCACTCTTTGTAAAACTTCATCTGAAAAATTATGTTTTGGTCAAGGTAGACTGTGTTTAAAATTTTTGGATAAACAGAGATATTCTTTTGCCATGCTATTCCTGCTGCCTGTGAAGCAGTTTATTCCCACATGTGGACTATTTCAGACTACCAGGATATGTGAGTTATGACATATGAATTCAATGACTGATTCTTTCACAGGCATTGAGTGACTGACTCAAAATTCAGTTATTGCTAGAAATGAGCGGTGGAAACAGAGGCAACAAATGACAAATGAGGTCTGTTGGTTACTAGCTGAAGCTCTGGGTTTGCATATGGTAAAAAGGATGCTCACTCTCATAATGTCATCTGGCAGTATTTGTCCTCAGAACCTGCTGTGAATATGGACTTAAAATTCACGGTTTTTTAAACTTGTCAGAAAAAGCTGTTAGAAAGATGTCTTAAAAAAGAGAGAGAAAGGAGCAATAAGTCACAGTTTGTTGTCTACACCTATATAACAGGGCCTGTATAAATACTGAATTGAAATTCACCTTCTATGCTTTAGTGTAAAGACATAATTGCAGTCAGCAGGAGGGGAAGAGTATTTGCCTTTGTCCTGACATTTAGGGAAGACACATTGGACTAATGAGCTAGGGCAGTGGTGGAGCAATTGTAGTACCAGCAGCAGAGACCACGCTATGGTTTATATAGGGTATTCTGTGTATAGCAAAAAGGGTTTTACAGACAGGAGACCATATACTCCCTCATATTCCTTGTGAAGAATCAATTACCCTGGGTTTATACCAAGTCTTTTTTCATGCCTCAAAGTCAAAAGTTGCCAGGAGTCCGTAAGATTAAGTAAAATATCAGTGTCTTTCTTCCCTAATAGTTGCATAACATTGGCATCACATATGAGGAATGAGATTTCCCTCCAGTTTGCTGTGGCTGTTGCTGGACAAAGTTCTAAGCAGTTAAAAATCCTTCATGAAAAATCCGTTTATCTGGTAGCAAGTGTGGGCCAGTGTGTAATCATGAACTACTTGGTGGCATGCTATCTATCAAAGCAAAGACATAAACCTGAAATGGAGATTTTATTCCTACAAGGGATGAGGAGGTTAAAAGT
>VZTI01002509.1:24767-156137 GCA_013397865.1 Struthidea cinerea
AAAAAAAAAAGCGTGGTGTAACATTGAAAAACACTTTAAGACTAAGAGTCAGTATAGGCTTTGGGAAATATTAATGTACAAACTGAAAAGAATTTTTTTTTGTCTGAGGGTCTGATGGGTAGTTTCAAGTGAGGTTTACTTTTCTTTGGAATTTTATGGGACATTTAAAGAGTAATTGGAGACTGAGGTGCATAAAAGCTTGGGTCTGTCTATGATCAAGCAACAGCAACAGGGGTCAAAGGACTTTTTCTAGAAGCTCTTTCTAGAAGTCTGAAGGTCAGCAGAAGAGGCTTCTGGGAAACCATTAGCATCCCAAGTACCACAAGCCTGGAGTGGAGGATTGTGGGAGGATTTGTTTATCTTTGTTGCAGGCAGTGGAAACATGCCTTACAGATTATTTCTTAGCACTTTCTATGTAAAACAAAACATGAACAGGAATATTCTAGTCCTATCTATAGGACTAGAACCTGGGTTATAGAATCCATTAATCCTTAGCATTTATGTTGTGCTCCACCAGAAGTAACATTGGAATAAAAATTCCTTTTGTGCTCTACAGTTGCTGAAATGCAGGAACTTGCCAGGTTGCTTTGCCTTTGTAGGGCAGCTGAAGGCATGATGTTGGCCTGTGTCTTTCATGTAACCCATTCTTACTTCTCTGTTTTCCAAGAAATAGTATTTGCTGGCAGTATTTGCTGCACAGTGTTTGTAGGAAACTCACAACACACTTGTTGTTCAATGGCCAAATGATTAGCATAAACATTATGAAAAACAGTTTCTCACTTTATGTAGCAATGTGAGATGGTGACATCACTGTGATGTCATATCAATATGGAATCAACTCCATGCTAATGTCATACAAATATCATCCTAGTTCTTGTGTACTGCTCTCTTTAATCTAGATATGCTCCTTGGTCCTGTTTTGCTTTTATTGTCTACAGCATATTTCTCTGTGAGTGACCTTCCCCAAAGGAGCTCAGTGAGTCTGTTTCCTCTCTTGTTAAGCTGGAGGCTGCCTACTTCATCTCCAGTTCTGACATTTCCCAGCATGGGCTAGCATCCGTAATCATGCAAGACAGCGACACAACAGGCAGGGAGACTGCAAGCCCCGGAGCAAGGATGAAGAAATTACTTCCAGAAGTTCCCCCTGGCTGTGTCTGGCTCAGGTGCAGGATTCACCCATAGGCATGGATGCTGACCCAACCTCACACAGTGCACCTGTGTGCCCTTCCAGGGTGTCCCTCAGTGGCAGTGTTCGCATCCTGCACACACACAGCAGAACTGGCCTCTACTTTTTCATAGCAACACATGCGGGCCCAGTGAGTTTTGAAAGCCCTTTGCTATGGGGAGAACATGGCAGGGTGATTTGCAGGGCTTTCCAGCCTCCTGGCCCTGGGAAGGGTGTGAGCTATGGCTTCTGCTAACTCTATCACAGTGAGTTATTGCAAAGGTTTGAAATTGGTGTCATAACAAATGTTGAGGCTTGGGAAAAAGTCTTGAGGTCAGACCTGAAGGGAGGGATAATGCCCTTTTCCCAAGACTGTCTCTTTCCCACAGGTGCCTGTAGATAACTATATGATGCTGAAAGTGATTAAGATAATTAAGGTGCTAAAGGCAGGCAGCATATGAGGATAAACCTGGCAGCTGCTCTCTGAAGTGGCTTTGGCTGAAAGCTGTGTCCTGGTGGGTTGAGCTGTACAAGCCATGTTCCAGACCCACCTTTTTGGCACAGAGAAGAGTGTCAGAGTGATTCACTGTATCACAAGTACGTTGTGGCCTGAGAATCACTCTATTAAGCAAAGCTGCTAAAGTGTGATCTTGCTTCTTAGGAAAACCAGTTTCCCAGATTGAGGGTATATAGTGCAGATAGATCAGTCCCGGAGGGCAGGACTCTCAGCAGCCTCACAGGCAGGTGTCTGGGGGGTCCAGGGAACTTTGCTGGCAGCTGTCTCCTGAATTTTCTTTGCAATCCCTATTCAAAACATCTGGACATTCATAAATAGATATTTTCCATTGGAAAAATATTCTCCCAGAAGTTCTGAGTTATTTATCCATTGTTTTTTAACTAAAATAATTGCTCCCAATATGGGATAGTCAAAAACCCCACAGCTGACTCAGCATTCCTTCAGGAGCAAGCAGATAACTCAGTATTAATTCTTTAAACGTTCTCCACTGCTAATTGGTCTGCATGAGAAGAAAAAGATAATAACATTTAATTTCCTGAGTAAACATTCATATAACCTAATAGAATATAATAGTAACACTGAAGGGAGCTGCTATTTAAATTTCAGTCCTGTTGTGGAAGGCCAAATCTCAAGCTGTTGTCTTTTATTTTTAAGATGCCCAGCAGCCAGATGGAAGCTGACTGTGTTGAACTGGGAGATTATTTAACCAGAAGTGTAGCTCTGTCTCAAGTTTTGTTTAATGCTGGCGGTAGACTCGTAAGAGTTTACGGTTCAATATATAAGCAGGCTTAAATCTCAAGCAACTGATGTTCTTGAGGCTGTGGGAGATTCCTCTAGTGTGTCACCTTGTAACTGGTTTTCTAGGAGTCATTTTAGTTTGTGGATGAACTCTCATTTTAAATCTTGTCCATGATTAAAATGAAACATTTATTCTTATTTTGTTGAACTGAAAAAGAGGTAAAAATATTATTACCTTAGGAGTTTTTTGTTTGCATTTCTTGAATTGTGTTATATTCAGAAACATTTCTAATCAAAGTTATTTTTAAAATGAAAAATCAAAACATTTCTTGACATTTTCCTTCTCTTCAGGCTTTTTGCAGTTGAAGCTAATCAACTAATCGTGTCCCTGTCTGCAAGTTATAGTTGTACCCAAATCTGCATTTTTGCCAAAAAGATTATTCAAATGAAAAATCTTATCCTGTGCTGCATGAGGTAATTCTGCTTTTTTAACTCTTTGAAAGAAAACAGCACACCAGTGTACGTGCAGGACAGACAGTGACATATTATTCTCTGTATGTTTGTAGAAAAAATTATTTCCTTGATAGTCAAAGATCATTTTTCAGAGCTGTATGGGTCTGATAAAACTAGAATTACATACCCTTGATCTTACTTGTTCAAAGTGTAATTAAATAGAAATGAGTGCATGCATCAAGTGCATTGATGGAATTAGGATTTCCAGACAAGGTTTTGAAGAGCCCCCATCATTTAACCCATCTGATCTGTCAGGTAGCCTTATACTGTGAGGGGCAGGAATGGGCAGCTCAGCAGGAATGTGTGAGCTGGCTCTTCTGATGTGAACACACAGGAGGAGCACTGGTCTGGCATGCAGGAGGAGGGGAGCACAGGAGCCTCAGGAAAGGCCTTTGGGGGAGCAAGCTGCGAGGGGGGCACTGCAGAAGGTGGCTAGACTAGAGGGTTTGTTGCCGCTGGAAAACTTGGACTGCACTCCTTTTCTGCTTGTTTTCAGGCAGACCGGCTTACTTTCACCTCTTGAGCAAGTGAGAGACATAGGAAGAAAAAGCTTCCTCAAGATAAGAGCAGGAGCCTATGTTGTACGTGCACTCAGTGGATCAAAACATGAAGCTTTGCTGACAGCATTTCCTTCTCCATCCACAGCGCTGGTATCCTCTGCCTGATATTTCCAAGGTCTGTTCTCACCTTCGACATTCAGCTTATCAAGAGGTTAACAGTACCTCGTTATCACATCATTTTTGTGACTGCAAGGGGATTTACACACAGACTGAAAAACTGCAAAATAGACAGAGGCGAGGGAATTACTGTAAAAAATAATCCTGCCTCATGTTTTCTTATTTGACTCTTTGCTCATTTTTCTTAGTTGATCAGTGTCCAAAGTTAGTCTTGAGCTTGGTTTGAAAACTCAGCTTTGAGTTTTGAACCCTCAATATTTTACTTCTCCAAAACTGCTCATGCTTTGATGAGCTCTGTTAATGCCTGTGTGATTACAGGAGGAACAGTACTCTGGTGGGAGCTTCAGGAGCACTGAGCAGGGGCATCACCCCTTCCCTCAGTCTGCCACTGCAGCCCAGCCAGCCTGCACACTGTGGGCACTGCCAGCACCCGCTGCTGTTCTCCCCAGACTTGCTGAGGGTGCACTGTGTCCCACTGCTCAGGTCACTGGGGAGGGTGCTCAGTTCCAGGAGCCTCCTTCTCCTCTGAGAAATGTCACACCTGACTTGTTGCCAGCCAGGCTGTGAATTTTTCCTGAGCATCCCTTAAAGTTCGTCAGCCTACCCTGTGGTTCACTCAGCCTGTCCTCATTTTTAGTTTGCTTGCAAGTGTTCTGCATGTCAAAAGCCTTGAAAATGTCAAGGTATACTTTACTACTGCTAATCTTGACATTTTTTCTTTTATACATTATTACTTTTAAAAACACCTAAATATTTAAAAATGCAGACAAAGCTTATTTGGGGGGAAAAAAAAGAGTTCAAAATTAAAGGACTGTATCAAACTTTTATAACTTTCTTGCAAGATATTGTTAAGTACTCACTTGTAATTCTCAATGGCTTCAATTATAATTTTGACATAATAACACTTCTCCATGGTGGCTCATTTTGTATCTGTAGTACATAGCTTTATTAAACGAGGGATAAAATTATTTATATCACTATCAGAGTATAGCCTAAAGAAAACCAGGGGAGGTGGGGCCCCAGAATAAAATGCAGAATTACTGACACTTGCTGTTGATTATTCCTGGTGAAGTTAAAATGCAGAATGAAAGACAGAATGTGAAATGGTATTTTTGATTAAAAAATAAAGCAGGCTTAATAAATCCAAGACGAAATATGAAAAATGTCAGTATTGATTATAGAATGTTATGGGTGACTTTTTTCTTAACAAAATACCAGTCGTATGAATATTAAATTCCACTTCAGATTTCAGAAGGGTAAATTTTCAGGAGTGTTTGAGGTAGAAAGCCTGGAGATGATCACAAAAAAAGACCCTGTGTACTTCTGTTACACCAGCTTTTTTTTGGTAATTTCTAGCCACATCTGGAACCTTTGGATGTAAGAAATATTTCTTGTACCACCATTCCTGGACCATCAGTTCAGGCTTCAGTTCAGCAGAGCACATGCCTGCCCCAGAGTCTGTGTTTCTGATCTGTGAGGCACATGAGTGATGGCTGGGGAGTGCCTCAGCCCTGGGCTCGCCTCAGTCCTGTAATCGGTAGTGTGATTCTTGGCCGTGCAGAGGGGAAAATCCCATGTCTCTGTTTGGAATGTGGTGAGAGGAAACCGTGAACAAACAAAACCTTCCTAGCTGTGGGACACAAGGAACCATGGGGAGACCTCCCTGCTCCTCTCTGTCCTGGTGCAGCCAGACAGCCCAGAGCTTCAGGGTAACACTGTTGTGCTATCAAAGCATGAACTTGTCGTTTATCTCACCGACATATTTTTAAGCTTCAGCAACAGTCAGTGCTCCACGCTGTCTGCCTGTTAATCTGCTTTGTTTGTGCTTTCACAGGCGGGTGACAGAGGCCCTCTGCAAGCGAAAAAGAAGCACTGATTGCTTCAGTCTCTTCCATCGAGCAGTCACATTTTGGCTCGGATTCCTTTTCCTCCCTTAAGACACTGTTGTTTTTGCAGGTTTTTTTCAGTTTGCGTTGTATGTTGGTCAGTGTAAGTCTTCTCCATATATATAGTTCCATCCTTCTTTCTCTCTCTCTTCCACCTCTAGACTGCACTGTCAATACAAAACAATATAAATCGACTTACTAGTCAAAATACACATTCCCATCTTTTGGTGAAGCAGAGGATGATCCATGTTTTTTCAAGTTTTACAATTATGGCAAAGCTATTTTTTGTAGTGTGTTCAGCATGCTGTTTCCACAGGTAATTGCACAGATTTTCTGCTTTTTCATGCAACCAAATAAAAACATTTTAAGTACCTCAAAAGCAGAGGACATTTATGGAAGTTTGAAGTAGAATCATACCAACTGTATCAGTGCTGGTTTGCCTGAAGGGGGAAATGTTTTAGCAGTGATTAGAGCTATTCTTAGTGCTAGCTCTTATTCAAGCTTGCAGTCAATCAGGTAGAGCTGGGTAAGTACCAGGAACAAGTTCCAGCAGATAACACAGAAATCAGTGGCCACTCTCAGTGTTTCCAGTAGCACTACTGTTTACTTCATGGCAAAAGAAACAAGACTGAGTGATTGCTGTCGTTAAACTGACATGACGTTATTTCCTGACAGTGTGCAGGATAAACTTATTTGGAAACAAACATTTTTTAATCTCTGGCTAAGAAAACTTCACATCTAACCCTGGACATGACATGATTTCTGCAGCAGGCTTTCCTACACATGTTTCAGCCAGATCTGTTACTGCACATATGGTTGTAAACAGATTCTGGTGGTCTGGATCTGTTTCTCCTTCCTTTTTGTTTTTCCCTGGTTTGCTTGTGCCCTCCTCTCCTCTCCCTGTCCACCCCCTGTCTATAGAGAAGTGTTGTAAACTTATGCATGGAGACAATGGGGTATATTTATCTATCTATGTCTGTCTGTCTATCTATCTATCTATCTATCTATCTATCTATCTATCTATCTATCTATCTATCTATATCTCAGTATCTTCCATTTTATTCTGGCACTTCTTGTCTGATTCCCAGGGAAATTCTCTGTGTGAAGTCACCTGCCTGAACCCGAGAGATGGTATGTTTTTTGGCACTGACCTGGAAGCACCAGGCAGTCTGAGAAAAAAATTCCTCCTCACTGCCTTCCATGACTAAAACTTTCATTTTCACAGCATGACATCAGGACATGTTTTACTCACAGTTGTAAGATTTCACTATGTGGATGAAAAAATTCCGTTTTTCTTCTCCTCTGGGAGCTGGGCTAAAATACCAAACCCAATAAACAGCTACCTGTAGAAAATAGGGAAAATGCTTCCCTTTACAACAGCCTGTTCACACAGCTTTTAGTGCATAAACCTGTAACAGATAGAAGGTTTTATTTCAGATACACATTATTGCACCAGCAACAAATGACAATTTCTTAGTCTACTGAAATGTCATAATTGCTCCTTTTCTTTAAGTTTGTAGAATCTTCTTCCTCTGTTAGCATGTTCCTGATGGACTACTTTATTAGCTTATGTTGTTGTTGCCTTGTGCTTGATTGCTTGATAAAAAGTACATTTACTGTCTGACTAAATGAGAAATTAATTTTCTATTTTTTTTCTAATTTATATTTTAATATATATTATTAGAATGAATATTTATTTTATATAAAATACATATTATTATTATATAAATTATGGAAAATATATAGTTCTTATATTCCTAATTTCTAAAAAAAATATGTTGGACTGCATTAGACTTGCAAGGTGTAAGTAGAGATGATCATTCATGAGCAGCATGAACAAAGGCAGTGTACAGAGAGCTTTTACGCAGTAAGAGCCAGACAGCTGACAGACCATCACCTCTGTGGCACTTGCCTAACAGCGTGCTTAGGAATAACCCATTGAATAACCCATTTAGCTGCTATTGCTTTGGTGCAGAATTGGTCAGACTGGCTTTTTCCGTCCTGACTATGAGATATGTTTGCAAAAATATTCTGGAATCCTGCTCCTTTGTCCTAGATTTGGGTCAAGGTTTATAGAAAGGGGTGGCCCAGCTACTGTCTGATGAGTGGGTTTGGGCACGTCAGCAGTAAAGCACAGGGCAGGATGTCAGAGGCAGGCCTGAAGGTGATTTTGTGAGTTTGCCTGCATGGTGGAGCTGATGTGAGGCAGCACTGGCAGGTGCTGATGTGGCAGGGTAGACTGCAGCCCTGGGTGCTTGGGGTTGGGACAGCCAGCAGTGCTCAAAAAATTTAAATAAAATACAGTTTTCTATCCGAAATATGTCCATCTTGAGATGTACTTCTGAATGAGTTAAAGTGCTCTCTGCACTTTTGACCATGTTGTGAATCACTTCCCGATGCAACAAGGACAGCGGCTTTTAAGAGCTCTTTTTATTGATGTACCATGGAGTGCTGGTAGCTGGGTGCTCCCGTTTCAGCCTGGACACTCTAAGAATTTGTGGAATGCCTGTGTGTGTAAATACCCTTCTCTAATCCTAATCAACCTTCCCTCTTCTCCACCCACCAGTGTCATCTGGGGCAGCTGTTACACAGAAATGGACCATTTAATGAGCTGTAAGAACTGTGTATATTCCATTTACCCAGACCTCTCTCCTGCATACTCAGGGTTTTGGAGGTTCTGCATCTCCAAAGTGCTTTGGGGATTTCTGTAATGGGAAATGAGTCCTAGTTAGGCTCAGGCTTATGTTGACTGTGGCTATGTTACATGTCGCTGGTGCCACATGTATCGGTCAGTCTGTCGTGTCTGACTACAGGCTGCTTTGTGCCCATTTGTTCCCTCTGTGTGTGGCGGTTATATCCCAGTGCTTGTGCCCAGAAATTAGCATTCCAAGCTGTTGTGTGTTCTGAAAACCCTTATATTTCTAAGAAAACATGGAAAAAGCTGAGTCCTTTCATGGAAAATGAAAAATTTAAACATAAACTACAGGAACCCCTAGAATGGCAATTGCATCAACAGCTGTTGACCCTTCCAGAGCAGAAGCCTCCAGATCAGAGACCCACTCTTCAAGATGGGGATATGCCTTGCATTGTACATATTTGTGGTACAAGGGAATGGGAACAAAACTGTGACAAGTGACCATACGATATATGCAGAATTCCTTTATTCTTAATTTATTCGTTTTTTTTCTGAAAAAATAAATATACAGGGTGAGGATATATATGTGTATTTTCATGTAAGAAGAGAAGCACAGTGAGGAGTATGTGTGAGAGAGGGAATCAGCACTGGTTTTGCCTCCTTCGCTAGTGAACTGTTCCATGAATTTGGACACAGGTTAAGTGTACCTAGAGCCTTGGATAAGGTGTCTCATCGAAGCTGCCTGTGGTGCTGTCAGACGCCCGGTGCCTTTGCCACCTCCTTGCTTAATAGAGGACAACCCCTTCCTCGGCTGCTCCCTGCGGGAGGCTGGCGCAGTTTCGCAGCGGTGTCCATGCGGTTGTCCCGGCTGTGCGGGAACATCCCTGCATTGCCCCGCTGCGGACCGCTGTGCCTGGGAGGGCCTCGGCCGTGCTGCCCTGCCCGGCTGCTGTCTGCCCGCCGCCTTCGGAGGCCCCCGCGCCGCCTTTCTCCCTCCCAGAGCGGGCGCAGGGGTGATGTCCCCGCAGGCCCTGCTGGTCCCGCAGCCAGGGTTCCCTCGGCAGGAACAGCCCTTTCCGCAGGAAGGGCGGGCAGGGCCCGACCGCAACCTGTGCCCGAGCAGCCGGGCTGGGCAGAGCCGGCGCTGTGCGCCAGCTCTGCTGCAGGGACGTGGGTGGAGGGAGAGGCCGTGGCTCCCTCGGGCAAGTCCTGATCCCCCGCGCAGCCCGTGGCTGATGGCTGTAGGCAAGCGTAGTGCTGGGGGTGGAGGTTCAGTTCATCCGGCAGCACAGAGCTGCCATGGGAAGGAAGGGCTGGAGCCGCAGTGCCTGGACGTGGGGCTGATGTCCCGAGGGAAACCTGCTCATCGCTACGACCTGCGGGTGCCATTGCAAATGCAAGTGTGCCGCACTGCCATTTCCCCAGTCTCGCTTGTTACGTGGGGTGCAGGGTGCTGTTGCTACACCTAAGCAATGCCTGGATTCCCCAAATCACAAATGTGTCTGAGGCGGGGATGATTGATTAATTGGTAGAGCATCTTCTTTTACCGCCCTATAAGAAAAACAAAAGGGCTTGGAGAAACCAATAATCTGTTGATATCAACCCAGTTTTGCCCCCTGTGTGTGAAACTAGTCCATACGAGTGTTAACAGAGGAGGCGGGCAGTCAGGCAGGGAGCTCTGCGCGGGGCTGAGGAGAGAGAAGTGACAAAGGAGTGCTTGCGCTGGGTAGCACCTAGGGTACCCAGTGATTGCTGTGGGGTGACCACACGCCTAGCGCAGGCACCTGGAACGTGCTGCAACAACTGCACGTCTCCTTGGGAAAGAAAAGCTGTCGAGGTTACAGGGATGCCTAGGAATGCCTAGTAGTAATGCATAAAAACTGTCCCCTTTATAGTTTATCACTGTAAGCAAGTTTCATCTTCTAATGTGTTTCCCCTTGAAGTCACCAAGTCAGACAAGGAAATAAAGCTTGCCTTTAAAGCTCCGTAGTTCACAACTGCGAACGTGTAAATGTTACTGAAAAGCCAGGACGTGGTGGGGGCTATCGCCGATGGGGGACTGTCCGTCTCCGCTGACCTGGGCGTAGCCGCCTGCCTTTCTCAGCATTGTTCCTCCTACACTTTGAGCTGGGGGGAGAGGAACTCTCACCTCGCAGCTCCTACTGCCCGCAGCCCCCCGCCCGCCCCTCCTTCCTCACCCTCTGCACGAGACTTGCTGCCTTCAGAAAATCTGCTGGGCTTGGCACAAATGACTGCTAATGTAAATATCAGAGGACCACAGAAAGCCTCTCTGTTGGTGCCGGTTCTTCTGAGCCATGCTTTCAAAGTGCTGACTGTGTTGGTTCTTATCGTAAGTCAGTCTCAGCAATTAACTTTCTTTTGATCACTTGGGCGTGTTCTTTTTTTTTTTTTTTCTTTTTAAGTGCACTTTTAATAGCGGATGAATGTAGTGACCAAATACACAACCACGAGATTTTTAGTTTAAAGGAAATGATACTTAAGCAGATGTTATCAAGCTTCTTCATAAAAAAGAGGAGTTTTAAATTACAATTTTATAGATGGGAATAGTAATGAGGATTATTAATTTAAAATGGGAAATTTAGGGGTGTAGGATCATGAGAAATTGGCACAAAGATTTTGAGTACAATGTGTTGAAGTCTGATGTAGTTTACTATGCTGTTTCACATAAGAACCTGTAAGAATTATTCTTTTGCCCATGCAGATATGGTAGCTGGGTGCTAACACCCCTGAATGTGTAGCTAATTAGGTGTGGGCAAGTACTGCACCTTGTTTCCAAGAGTTTGTACTCCTGGCAATCCCATGCAGCCTGGCAACCCCAATAGCCGCTCTGCTATTGAGTCCCAATGAACACAAAAGTTCTTCTTACTCGTTAGGAGACAGGTGCTCAGTGGGACTCACTCCCTGCGCTTTTGTGTCCTGGACTTCTCTTTGTCCCTCTGGACAGCACTGCATGTCACAGAATGTTGCTGTACTACCCCAGAAGCATTCTGCTCCGTGGATTATTAGACCCATCCTGAGTAAACATATAAGTGGATTTATGAACAAAATTAGTGGTTTTGTTTTAGTATGAAGTTTAGCTCTTGCTATTAATGATTTGCCTTTTACAAACTTTCAGCAGACTAGAGCATGTCCCATTGCTCGCAGTGGTCAGGGATGTCTGTGGTTTGTGTTGTTGAGCAACATTACATTAGCTCCCGTGAGTCACAAGACATGTTGGGTTTTTGCTGCAAACACGAATATGAACACACAGTCCCTCACCCCCTCTCCCCATTTTAGGGACTTAGTCCCCAGCCTTCTTGCAGCATGCAAGCAAGGTGAGATAGCATGTGGCAGAAGTGTTGCTGTAAACTTTTTGATGACAATGTGACCAGAATGCTCAGCTTTTCATGCTGTTAGTGGCAGTACAAGGACAGCACAGCATTTGCTGGTGCCTACCCCGGTTTGAATTCTTGGATACACTTGCTTGGCAGTGGTTTTGGTATGTAGAATAGTATTTTTGTCATTTGATGAGGACTAGACATAGTTCAGACTCATACAATTGAAACTAGGGATTATTAATATATAGCACTCCCAGTACTCCTCCTTGGAGAGTTTTTGGGTAAGCTTTGGCAGGTATGTTCCCTAATTGTTGAGGTTCAGCCCAGACACAGGTCTCCATTTGGGTGCTGCTCACTGCAAAATGAGATTTCTGTCACACAAAACTCAGGGTTTCCTTGATCTCTCTCACAAGCATGTAATTTGTCGCTACTATTAATTATCTTATGCCATCCTCAGAAAATTGCGTCACTTGCTTTGAGTAAAAATACAAATTGCAGGATTTGATTTTGTTCGTTACTTGGCAGTGGCGACTCACCGTGTGGCGACTCACCATATTTTCTGACACCATGATAAATGTAATTTGACTTAAGACCATAACAACTTCTATATGAATCAATTGAAGGCCAGTCCAGTGTCCTGTTGCAAGCAGTGGCCTGCAAGAAGTGCTTGAAGAGAAGGATGAGAAACAGGGGATGTAGGAAGCGATTATCCTCACCTCCAGTAACTGATAGTTTAAGAATTTCCTGTGCTAAAATTTGCATCCGGACCATTGTGTCTAATAACCACCAGTGGGTTTATCCTCCACAAAGTCCCCCCCTTTTTTTTTCAATTCCTTTTATGCTGTGGCCTCCACAACTTCCTGTGGTAATGAATTCCACACTCCAATTAAGAAGCTATGTGGAAAAAGCATTTCCTTTCATTTAAACTGGAGCATTTCTTTGGGTGCCTCCTTATTTATATAATGTGAGAAGTCATGAAAAATCACTCTTTACATACCTTCTTTGTGGTATTTATAATTTTGTAGTCTTTTACCATATTCTCCTCATATTTTGCTTTTGTTTGTTTTTTTGGTATTTGATTTCATTTTCTCTCTTCTTGGGCCTTGCCAAGTAGTCCTCTTGAAGAAACCTAAAACTGACTTGATTTAATCAGAATGACAAACTGGAAAGGTCAAATAAAAAAAAAAAAAATCATTTAATCTCTCTGTTTAGAGAAACTCTTCCAAAACCTGTCATCATCGTGGACTTCACTGTCTGTAGCTTTTTCAGTTCTAAATATACAATGAGGTGGATTGCTATGAACGTTGAGCTCTGATGTTTTGTGTGTACCAGGTTTCCTACATGGTCTTGGCTGACTTAGTTTATAATTATGCATATCTATGTAAGGTTATGTATTCACCCACGTATAATATTTTGCACTCACTAGAATTTAATTTGTTGCTTTCTTTAGGTCACCCTGCTGTTCTCTAATATTCTTCAGCACATCCCCACAAGCAGTTTTAAGCTGGATAAGCCCATTTCAAATCAATATTGAACAATTCAAGTCACAAAGACTGTAAACTGGCCTCTTTACTAGTGTGCTGACGGCACAGTAACAAGTATTATTTAAACCATCACTTGTTACCTTTTTGATACAGACTGTTACTTGAAATATAGATTCACATGAAGATTGTGAAGTCTGTGCTTGAACAGAGCACTGCAACTTACCTGCATTGTTCAACCAGGTTTAATACCAGCTACTTCCTGAGCACGGCAGAGAAGCCCTATGGATGCAACCTTCCCTCTACTGGGCATTCCAAATGCAGACAGGGAAAGCATACGGTGTCTTAAAAAGAAAAACATCCTATGATCTGTGTATTAGTGCGCATAGCATAGAGGAGACGTACTTCTGCTGCTCCTAAAACTGTTTTTTTAGTCACCCTGCATGTGAAAAGTGTTGTTTCCCATGGCTGGGTTAGACTGTGTATCATCGGAAGTGGATGTATGCACAACTGGCCAGCCAAACAAGAGGAGCTGCAATATAGCATGATGACTCTTGGCTTTTTTATTTGCTTGTTTACAGGTAATTTTTACAACCCTTCATTATCTTTGTGGTTGAATTTTGGGAGTTTTAATTTGCTTACATTTATACCTGTGGATGAGGGTGTATGGCGGGCATGTCCTTTTCTGTAAAACATTACCATGTCCTGGAATGGGAAAAAGAAGTTCTGTCAATATTTATGCACTTACCTTTGTTCTCTGCATGCATGGTTAATACATTGTTAAATCCAGTGAAAGAGAAGTATTGGTTTCTCTCTTCTAAAGACCAGCACATAAGAAAAGTGCTCCTGAGATATCTGCCATGCTGAGAGAGCATGTGCTGATAGAAGTTACTATATTTCAGCATGCAAAGCAATACAGAAAGTACAGCAGCCTGACTGAAGAGGTATTTCAAGATGTTTTTCCTTCTAGTGGGTAGTATTTACTTTGTTTTAGTTGAGCAGGTTTTTAGAGATCATCGTATTAAATTACCATCATTTAACTCTTGTACTAATATTGCATTCAGATTAAAAAAAAAAAAGAACATTTATATTTTTTACTGTAACAGATGATAAGTGAGTTCACTTATGTGTAGAAGTGGAGAATCAAAATCCTTCAGCTCATTTTTCTCTTCCCAGATATATATTAAATCCTGAGCATATCAAGATCATTTTTCAGTACACATAATGTACTGAAAAATTCAGGGCACAGCTCTCTTTTAAGGGAATGGTTACAATTATTTATTAAGATCATGAGAGCATCATTATGACTTATGTATATGACAATATTGGTGGGCATCACTGAAAAAGGTATTTTTGCAGAAGAGATGTTAATGAAGACAGAGTGGTACGTATTGCATGACTTTGAGCCAGGCGGGTTTCCTAGCTGGCCTGTCCAGTACATGCATAATTTGTTTCCAGTTTCTACCCGCTAGAGAAACCTGTTCAGTCCTCCTGTGATCCTAAGTGTAGCAGCACTCCTGGAAATACCAGTTGCTAAGAATAACAAGAGAAAATAGAGCCAAAGGGCTTTGTGTGTTAATTTTTTGCCGAATGTTCCCAGTGCCAATTTCCTTACTTTCTCCATGAGCTGGGGCTTTTTGTTAAATTCATGGGAATTCTCCCTGGTGTTTCCATAAAATGAGGGTACTTTATCTGAACTGAAACTCCCCTGCAGTTGCAAGGTGTGGGTGGCAGAATGCTGAAATGCCTTTTAACTAATCTCCCCAGAATCTTGTTTATGGGATAATGCAAAGGCACAGTTTTGGAATTACACTTTCAGCACAGCTGTCATGTGGGAAATCTCTTGCTAGAAATATATTTATGGGAATGGCATGGAGATAGCCCACCAGTGCTGCGCTTGTCTGAGGTCTCTTCTCTGCTAACTGTGGGTCTGCTGATGAAAAAGATGGCATGTGGACGAAAAAGATGTAGGAACTAAAATCCTTTGTATCAATGGGAATAGGGGCCCTGCCAGCTCCAGAGAGAGAATTGCCTATTTTATGTAATCAGAAGATTATGTAAAAAGATACTGTAAAAAGATAATGGCAAATGAAAGAATTTTAATGGGAGAGAAAAGCAACTGTTTTTACCAACTGTAAAGGTTGATTTACATGACACTGATGAGATGTCTGCTTTATAGCTTCTCTTAAACCTGAAATTTTCTGCCTTCTAGTATTTTGTTTATTCTCCTTGGGGTTTGTAAACCTGACAATGTATTAATCTTTTCAGCAAGAACTCTGCAGAGTTCCAATTGTAAGCAGTCAATTTTTCTCAGCATAAAAAAAAAACCAAAACAGAAATTGCTTCTTGAGCTTGCTACTTGGACTTCATTCAGCTGCAGTCCAGACTCTCAGTGGCAATGATCAGTGCCAGAGGCTCTGAAAGAAACTGGACTCATTGAAAGATTTGAGCTAGCATGTCTTCCTTTTCCCGGCAGTTAAATGTGGAATCATAACATTTTATGTAAGCTATAAAAATAAGTGCATTTTTAAAAACTGTGGGCTTAGGTTCTTAGCGCTTAAGTTGCTAAGTAAAGCCTAAAAATGTTAGAATATGGCAAGCAAGTGCTTACCTGTGAATTTGTACTTCCACCCCTCACTTTTCAGTACATAGAAGTAGAGGACTTGCAACAGAGCAGCCATTGGAGAGTCACCCACGTGATGTAAAACTTATGGCACAAGTAATTCAAACTCCAGCCCAAGGCCAGGGAGTTAAGGATGAGCTTTGAGACATGGTACATTTTAAGGCAATCTCATGTGATATACATGACATAAATAAAGTGACTTAAGGCTCTTGGAAGTCATCAACTCCAGCACCAGATCATTCAAGGTTTTGCTGTTGTTACTGTGTCTTGTACAAGGCCTCACTTTTTGTTACTCTCTTTTAAAGCTTGTTATTGAAAAGAAACCTTTTAAGCTGTACTTAATTTCTAAGTAAGGTTGAACTTTAGGTATGAGCAAGAAACACCCATGAGGAAGGCAAATCTTGACAAACCCTGTTGGCTGCCTCTTCCAGGCTCTGTGTTCTTTGTCAGTGCTGCCCTAGTCAAGGACAGCTATTGGAACAGGTCTCTGTGCTGAAATATCTGGACACTGGTAGCCTCTTTGTTGCCTTGCCTGGTCCACATGCATGCTCATCCTGGTTATGTTTACAGTGAAGGCATTCTTCTTGTCTTGTGTGCATCAAACTGTTTCCCTTACATCTTCACAGGACTGAAACAATTGTCATTATCTGATTCTCTCATGGAAATAATGTTGAGGTGCAAGAGGGCAGCAGTCATAGCCACTGACAGGCCTGACAAGAAAATGTAATAGAGTCCTAATGTAAAGAGGGAATAAAACTGCGTCTGTTACCATACCTGAGGAAAAGTGTGTGTTGAGAAAACAGGGTTCAGAAGCTAAGTAAATATGAGACAGGTCTTTTTTTTTGTGGGGTGAACAGGGGAGGAACAAAACAATTAAGTTTTGTACGCTTAGAGTATGAAATGATGATTTAATTTTTTTTTTTTTTCTGTCTGCCAGTGGGTTATATTTATTTCCTTCTTGCTTGTGTCTCCTTCTCCCAGAAAATTTCTGGTCATGTGGCTTCAAAGCTGTTGGTGCTTACAACACCAAGGCTGTTGGTGGTCTTGTTTTTCCATAGAGGATTTACAATTCTTTGTAATCACAGTGGGTGATGGAAGAAGGAAGGTGAGAGAGAGGTGGTACAGGTATACTGCGGTGTTAAAAATAAGGTCCAACATTACTCAAGTCAGTCAAGCAGGAAATCCCATTCTAGCCTGGAAAGGCCTAGTTTTGGTCCTCATGTGTTTCTGCATTGAAATAGGTTCACTGGAACAAGAGGAAGGAAAATTTAAAAATCAAGTGTTCCTGTTACCTACATGGTCTTTGAAAAGAGTTTTGTTTGAGTGTGGCTACCTCCATCTCTCCCTCCTACAAGATCGATTCTCTGTTTTTCAATCACCTATGTGTTGCGTGGGTTGATAAGGAGCAATGTTTACTGTGCAGCTCAGCTTTGACCAAACTGTGTTGATGTTGCAGGTAAGTCACTGCCCATCCTGGAAAGAAGGTCTTGTGGCCCCTCTTAAGAGTTAGCATTTCTACAACGGAGGTGGGAGACAAAGGTCATAATGTGAAACAGACTTGCCTATGTACTTTATACTTTATATACTTTATCTTATTTTCCTCTGTTACGTTTGTATGTATGTGTGGTACTGTTTATTTTGCAGGTGTGTCACACTGAAAGGTGAAAATTATTTGAACTATAAGTTAGCCTACTTGCATTGGTGTCTTTTATTTTGTGATCTTCAGTTATCTTTGCGGGTAGGTAGGTTCTGACGTCTCAAAGGTTCTTAGGAAATTTTTCAGATTCTCTTGTTTACTCATGTTTAACATCCAAGAAATATTTAAGAGTAAAAAAATTAAAGTGCTGCCTTGCTTTCTACACTGCTCATTTGGTTGCTTGTCAGCTGCCTTGGTCTGTTTTTATAATCTTTATGCCAATGTGCTCTAACAGCTACAAAACTGTTGGCATTGACTTAGTTAATGCTTATGAATTTTCTTTTCTGGTTGGCTCATTATTCTGTTTCCACTAAAGGTGACCTAGTTGGGGGGTAGCTGCTGTTTGTGAGAAGTGCGGAGAGTAACTTATGCAGAGACTTGTGATGCATGGTACTGACCAGACATGGCCTAAAATAACCCTGACTTGCACTGCTCAGCCAGGAATTGTCGCTTCAGTATTTCAGTGAGTTCTCCCAAGAGAGGCAGGCATACGATGGATTTCTGAGGCCTGACAAAACCTGTCAGTGGTGGTAACATTTCAGAAAGTCAGCTTCATTTGTTCACTTGCTGTTTTGGCCTTTCAACTTCTCTTAGAATCCTTCAATTCAGTAGTTCTGAATTTCCAGTTTAGTATGTGTTTTGCTGTCTGGCAGAAGTTATAATGTTTCTTGGTGTTTCATGAAAATGCTGTGGGAATGAGAGGAAACGAATTAATATTTTCATGCAGTAAATGTTTCTTTTGAAGTCAGACCTTTAAGTGACAGTTAAACCTCAAACACTGGTTTGATAAGAAACTGCCTAAGCCTATCAATAAATCAGCTTTTCTTCTATGAAGATTTTTTTCCTTTGAAATTGTTTTACAAATAGTGTAGTCTCATCTCATGGTATAAAGACAAGATAATGTTTATGCCAAAAACTTCACAAGGTCTCCTCCCTGACTGCAGATGAATAGATAAATTAACTAAAGTACCTCTAGAGAAGAGATTTTACATGGAATATGAGACACCCTACCCTTACCCTCTATGATATTTAGGATCTGGAATCTATTTTGTTTTCCAGAGTGACATATGTGTTGGTATTTTACAGTAAAATTTTTATACTGGGTTTGTTTGTCTAATGATCAGGGATGTTCCTGCAAAAGAGCTATAAAGCTCCAATGAAGAGTCAAACCTTTTTCAGCCTGAAAGAATGGGCCCAAGAATGCTCTTTTTCACTTCTGTGAGAGGGTGAGGGTCTGTAATCTGGACTATGCAGAAGTCACTGTGCCCAGAACACACTTTACGGCCAAAAACCTCTGAAAACCGTGCTATGGTAGGTTAACAGACAATCCTCTCTGAAGCAAGGAGCAAACTACAGTTTTACCTGAAAATATATCCCCAGACAGCTGAAGAGGTCCCTAAACTACCTAAAAGTCCAGTACGACATCCATATGTCTTACTCAAGGCAGACCCTGGTCTGTGTGATATAATTCTAAATTAAATGAGTTTTTCACAGTAACAATCTTTTATCTTGAACACAACTCATTTTGCCTTTAACATCTTAAGATGTTAAAGAATCCAGTAAGATGTTGTCATCTTTCGTGTAGGGAAGCTGAACTCAGAAGAGATGAAGAGATGAACCCAAAGAGATGGCTTTGTGAACACCTGTTCTACTCTAAGAACCATACCAGTGAGATCTGGCTTCATGTTTTCACTGTAAATGCTTTATGTAAAGACTGATTTCCTAATTTCAAATCTCTTTCTTCCTAAAGAGGAAAAGGCAAAGCAAAATCTAATCCTGCCTCTTGGGCTCAAAACTGTGGAGCTGGTTGACATTATTATGTTGTGTCTGAGATCTAAAGTAAAAAAAGGCCCTCATGGAAAGTCCAGAATCATCTGATTAAGTCTTTAATGTGGAATGTTTAAAGGGAAGGACTTGTTTTTGGCCATTTCATGGCCTCTCATAGGAAAATGCAGAGAAAACTCACAAAATCCAAATTCTTTCAAAACACAGCTGGCTGTATAACTGCCATGTATTTTTCTTAGGGAAATAGCTGCAAGGTTATTTGTCAGCCTGACAACAAAAAACATCCTGGAAGCCCTTCAGAGCTCTGAGTTTCTGCTTACAGGCACAATCCAAACACCAGGCTTATCCACAGGATCATCCCCTAAGATGTCCCCAAGACATGAAGTGCTTTCTCTTCCCACAGGCCAGGTTTTGCTGTCAGTTTTTGGTATTCATGTCAAATGCTTCTGGCAAGAGATATGAATGCTAGTAAATGACACTGTATTACTGAAGCTCTTTCAATCTTTGTTTATGTTCTTATGTGTCTTCTCTCTGGTTATATGAAGATCCTTTTGCCATGTCCTATTTGCCTCATGAGTCCTCAAGCTGTGGGGAAAGCAAGGTTTGTGAGGGATAGGAAACATGTAGGAAGGTATGGTTCTATATTTTTTCCTATTTTGACATTTTTTTAAGTGACGAAACAAGCTTCAGATAATAGATGAAGCTGAATGTTTGTTCTTTATATCATTGTCCATTGGTACTTTATTAACTTTGCTGACATTATTAAACTTCTCATTTTGAAATATTTTCATATTATGACCTGGTTTTTATTTAATGACAACCCTTTCAGACATAAAAACGTAAAAACCAGACAAGAGATAACCAAACAGAATAAGGACTTCTCAAGCTTTTGCTGTCTGATGTGCCTTGGTACCTATAGAAGGTCTATAGAAGAGTCTTCACAATATTTTCCACCTTTACTGTCAGTAAAGTTTCTATGCAATCACCGATAGGCCTTGCTATAGACTCTGCTCAAACACTGAATCCAGTTCCCTTGCATTGTAGGGTAGGGTTTGGGATGAGATGATGAGTAGTGTCCCTTTGGGAGTTATGCTGATGAAAACCAACTGAGCTCACTTGTGAGCTGACTTTCCAAGAGGAATTACTTGTCACATGCTCTAATTTATGGCTTCTGCTCTTTGCTGGAATTCAGAAGGGTGAAGCTGATCAATCGTCAGCCTTCCAGAGCAGTATGCAGGCTTTTGACACCTGGGATCTTTAGTGTACCACCTAGTTTTCTGGAGAAAAAACTGATAACACTGTGGCTCATGCCAGTGAAAGTTGCAGACAGATTCCTTTCCCTTGGGAAATATGAATATATTGTGTGTGCATGTTGGGAGGAAAGGGATTGAGGGCAGGGAGGGAGCACTGGACTTCCGGAGCCATACTGGTTCCTGACTTACTGCTGTAGCTGACTCTTGCCAGTATTTACAGAGAAGGTTACAACAAATATTTGATGGACTGGTAGTCTCTCTTCATTTCTTCATCCTATTGACCATTTTAGGTTTGCACTTGAAGTCTGTGCCCTCATGACTACCAGTGAAATACTTCACATCCCACACTTTTGTCAACAGCTACTGCCACTGCTTCCTGAGTAGGGTACTACTCTGTTGAGAGAGTTCAGCGTCTCTGATCTGCATGACTGCATGCCACTCAGGTTCTGTTTTGACAAAGAAATTACTAACTTGACAGATCCCAGGAGAGAAAAGGCATGGGTGGTTTTAGCACTTATGAAGCTTAGGTAGGTACACTCTGGGCTCAGTACTTAGGGATTTGTGAGCGTACATTGAAGCATCCTGCAACCTTTTGTGCACGTGGGATTTAACAACTCTGCTAATTCAGTGTAAAAAACAGCTTTTCTAGTTAGCAAAGAAATCTCTCTTGGGAGAGAGTAGAACCTGATACCAATTTGAGTGGGATTTAAACTCTTTTTATGTTGTATTTCTGTTCTCTCTTATGTTACATAAGGGATGTTAGTCAACTGAGTTGTGTTAAGTAGCATCAATATTTCAACACAGGCTGGAGAAGCTCTACTACAGATGGAAGCAGTGTATTTCTGAGATCAGTGCATGAGTCTGTGTCCTTTAATCGGTGCAAAAGTAATTTGTTTCCACTTTTAGTGCTGTAGTAGAGGACTCTCAGCTGGGAAACTTTGTGCTGATCTTGTTAGAGTGGCTGGAAAGGGTATTTCAGACAAAGCTTCTGAATTTGGGAAACTGTATAGCCATTCTTGGTTTTGGGGAAGAGGAAAGCCAGGTGGGAATGAAAAGAGAATACTTAAATATTGTTTTGTTCCTTCCTAAAAAGAACAGTTACTATGGTGTTGAAATGCTTCATTCTTGAGCTGAGAGTTGTGGACTATAAACAAGAAAGGTCTTAAATCTTGGTAGATTTTCAAGTTCAATCCTCACCTTGTTAGAAACATTTGGTAAAAGATACTTGCCCTGGATACAGATCCTATATTTTGGAGTAGATTATCTCCCAGGTATGGTAGGTGAAAAAGATAAGAGATACAATAATGAAGAAAGTCAATATTCAGCTACAACCTCTGTGATAAAGATTGTTTTGTCCCATAGTAATATTAAGACCATAAACCGTTTGAGGCCATAAACAAACTTTAATGAGTGTGATCGGAAGGATTTGAACCTGAGTTTCTAACATTAGTAACATGAACTCTACTCCCCATACTGAAACCCAGGAGAACAATTTGATTATCCACATTATAGGAAAGGTTGTAGTGCAGTCTACATGCATTAACCAGGCATAAACAAAATTCAGAGTTATCAAGTGATGTATTTGTATTTGCTGAATGTATTTGTTATAGGTCTTCTTTTAGATCATGTAATCCCAATATTAAGGAAACCTTATTCAGTAGTCAGAAACATTTTGTAGACAACAGAGCAAGCTGCATTACTACCTATAATACTTGTATGTTTGCAGTGACTAAGTAGTGTGCCAGTTTTCCCTCTAACATAAAAGCATTTTATTATCCTTTTTGTTATTATCTCCACCCTTGTTTAAAATTTGCCTTGCATAATTATTATATTTCTGGCTGAAAGAAAAGTGGGAGCTAGAACCACCGAATTTTCTTTCCATATCCAATATTCCTTTCTGTCCCTGTTACTGCATGGTATTTTTAAAGAAATGCTGAAATGTTGACAAAAATTTCAGTAGGACAAAGGTGTCACTGGAAAGACCACAATTTGTAATAGTTTAGATCTTGAAGGGTCTAATTTAAGTAATAAGTAGATCAGAACTGTTTCTGATAATGACTGCATGTATGATTCAAAGCATGTAGGGAAAGTTAGGTAATCAAAAAAGTAGAATAACTTGTTAATTAACCTGTGAGTTGGTGAGAGAGTGAGCTTCTTTACCAACCACTGAAGAAACTGGATGGAGTACTGGCCTTCTTGTATTCAATAGCTCTATGGTTGTGGTAGGTTGACACTGGCTGGATGCCAGGTACCCACCAAAGCTGCTCTCAGCTTCCTCCACAACTGGATGGGGGAGGAAAAAGTATAATGAAAGCCTCATGAGCTGAGATAAGGACAGAGAGAGATCACTCATCAATTACCATCATGGGCAAAACAGACTTGACTTGAGGAGAATAACTGAATTTATTACAGTCAAAATAGAAATCAGTGCAGTATAATGAGAAGTAAAACAAATCTTAACCACACCCTCCTCTACCCCTCCCTCCAGGTTGCTTATGCTGCTGCTTAGGGAGAGGACTCCTTTCCCTCCTCCAGTGTGAGGTCATTCCCTCAGGAGACAGTTCTCCATTAATTTCTCTGGCATAGGTCCCTTACCATGGGGTGCAGTCCATCCGGAACAACTTGCTCCAGCATGGGTCCCCCACAAAGTCAGAAGTCCTACCAGGACCCTGCTCCAGAATTGGCCTCCCACAGGTTCACAGCCTTATTTTGGGCATCCACCTGCTCCAGAGTGGGTCTCCTCCATGGGCTGCAGGTGGATCTCTGCATCCCCAGGGACCTCCATGGGCTGCAGGGGCACAGCTGCCTCACCACGGTCTGCACCTCAGGCTGCAGGGGAACCTCAGCTCTGGCACCTGGAGCACCTCATGTGCCTCCTTCTGTAGTGACCTTGGTGTCTGCAGAGTTGTTTCTCTCAGTCCACTCTTCTCTGGCTGAAATTACCTCTGCATGATAACTCCTTTTCCTTCTGCAATACAATAATGCAGGAATGGTTGTGACGTGGTGTCTGAACTTGACACTTTCTTGGTGGGACATTTTGTCTTGCTGTTGAAGTGTGTATTCAGGTTTCCACATTCATGGACACACTGAAGTCTGTCACTGAGAAATGGCAGCAGGCAAGCAAAGGGGCATGTTCTAATTTCATCATTGCACAGGTTTTGTGGCTATAGCTGTAGAACTCATTCTAACACTCAAGGTGGCTGATCACCATTCATTTTCTTCTTGTGTCATGAACATCAAGCAATGAAAAAAAACAGCCACATACAGGACTGGCAATGTTAAAACGTTGCACAAAAGCTTAAGCACCTTATTTATCTAGTGAGAGAATCACAGAATCCTTCAGGCTGGAAAAGACCTCCAAGATCATCAAGTCCAGCATTTGAACACCAGATTGTCAATGACACTATGGCAGAAAGTGCCACTTTGTTGTTTCTCGGACACCTCCAGGGATGTTGACTCCACGACTTCACTGGGCAACCCTTTCCAATATCTGATCACCCTTTCTGTGAAGGATTTCTTCCTAATGTCCAATCTGCTCCCTTGGTGCAGCTTGACACCACTTTGTCTTGTCCTGTCACTTGCTACCCAGGAGGCCAACCCCCGCCTGGCTACACCCTCCTTTCAGGCAGTTGTAGGGAGTGATAAGGTCACCCCTGAGCCTCCTTTTCTCCAGGATAAACACCCCCAGCTCCCTCAGCTGCTCCTCACAGGACTTGTGCTCCAGACCCTTCCCCAGCTCCGCCGCCCTTCTCTGGACTCCCTCCAGCACCTCAATGTCTTTCTTGCAGTGAGGGGCCCAGAACTGGACACAGCACTCGAGGTGTGGCCTCAGCAGTGCCCAGTACAGGGGGACAATCCCTGCCCTGGTCCTGCTGGCCACACCATTGCTGATCCAGGCCAGGATGCCGTTGGCCTTCTTGGCCACCTGGGCACACCCTGGCTCATCTTCAGCTGCTGTCACCAGCACCCCCAGGTCCTTTCCAGCCCCTCTGTCCCAGCCTGTGGCGCTGCCTGGGGTTGTTGTGACCCAAGGGCAGGGCCCAGCCCTGGGCCTTGTTGAACCTCATACAATTGCTTAACACAATTTACTTTTCAGTACCAAAAAGATCCTAAAGGAGCATAAAATATTATGGTCCTTAATCCACCAATTAACAAACAAAAAAAAGAAGATATTTTGACACAGATTTTTGTTTGATTCTGGTTTAGCAGATTTTTTTTCCTTATGAGTGAAATACTATGAGTGCTTTATTTATGTTGAATTAGTCCTCACAAAGTTTTATAGGCATGCTACAAAGGATTTCCATCACATCCTCTCTAAGGTGAACGAGTCAGTTTTAAGAGGCTTTTAATGAGTCACAGAAATACATGCAATGTTTTACATATGAGTCACTACAAAATATGATCAAACATTATTTTTACATTTTTTAAGCAGGAATATTGTAAATATATTACCATGATGGTGCATTTCATGGCATTCTGTCTTCCAGTTATTTACTACTGCTATTATGGCTATTGCCAAAAAATAGAAAAAGTGCAGATAAAAAAATTCTAATCCATATGTCTCAAATTTATGAATAAGAATATAACAGAGTTCTTATTTTCAGCTAGTTAAGAATGGGCTGCTAGTCTATGATACCAAGCAAGTTACTGTACATGTTCTTGTTGTCTGTTTTAATCACCTCACCTGTCTCTGATATTCCAGCCAAAACAAATTCCATTATTTAGTTTCAGTTTTAGGGATTTATTACTGCTGTTGAGTTTAAGAATTCAGCATTCCTTTTATATATAAGCCAAGAACATTAAATAACCCCAGAGAATACAGTATTATCTCTTGAGCCCTCACTCCATAAGATGATGTTGAAATGTTTATAGCAGCTGGACCTGGGACTGACAAAAGGAAGGGCTGATTTCTGTAGAAATCACATCCTGACATCCTCATTAAGACCTTCCTTTCTGATATGTGGGGCAGCTTCCTTTCTCCCTTTTCCTTGACACAACTTGTTGAAGAGGAATGTGAAGGGTGGGTGTGATCTTCCCAACATCAGAGTGAAAGGAAGTAACATACCAAACAGATGATGGCATAAGTGCTGCTGAATCTAATTCCACCTCCACCCCTCTGGGTCACCACTCAGCAATATTTCAAAAGGCTAAAGTCAATAGTCATAACAAAAAACCCAGTCAAGATCTGTCAGTATTAGAAGTGGAGATAGAAGGAAAGCTAATTAAGAACTGAGTTTATTGATATGCTGCATGTTTTTTCCTGGCTAAGATGTGCTGTCACTTTGTAAGTTCAAAAGGTAAGGAGAGTTCTGCATCAAGTGTACACTGAGAAGTGCAGACTGCAACCCCTCTTTATAGAACTGGGTAAACCTGTTCAGCATGAATAACAGTACATAGTCTCCAGACAGGCTTTATTCTGATCTTAGTAATGAGAATGTCCCAATTTCTGATGGTACTGTCTTTGAGGGAGAACATGGAAGCTGAGAGGTTTACATGTTTTATTAACCACCCTCCTCTGCAACTCTCTCACATTTCTCATATCTGATCTTGCATTCATTTATGTGTGAAACACTTACAGCTACCCAACAGATAATACTTTTTGACACCACCTTCCTGGAAAGGAGTGATTAGTCAAACAGCACTTCTAAAGCATTCATGGAGGTAGGGATGTGGAGGGAGAGATAACGCTGTCTGCCATTCTAGGCAGGTCTACCTCTGCATAGTTTTGTTGCTTTCTCACTGCACTTCATGTTAAGCACGTCTGACTGCCTTCAATTTGCCTTTGCATCAAGAATATCAAGGGTATTGGGCTGAGGTTCAAATGCATTGTGTGGGCATCGCCTAAGTGAGCATCTATGTGCTTGTGGGGGAAGGTGTGCCACGCTGTTCACCTGCAGACCCACTCCATGTAGTGGTGGTAACCCCTGAGCCAAGCTTGTTTAAATAACTGTCCCTGTGGCATGGCCTGTCTTTAATGAATTATTGTGACAGTCACAGGCAGACCCCAAAACCATGCCAATGAAAACACAGACCAGAAAGGCCTTTAGGTTAAGCATCTCAGAGCAGAAGTTTAGCCTGTCTGTGCAATGGCAAGGGAGATATAAGTTGTGGAGAAAATAAAGACACCAAGAAGCTGTTAGGTGTCCATTAACTAACCCCCGAGAGGAGACCTGACTATATTCAGGCCAACTGCTTTAAATGATGAGCCAGCCGTGCCATGCAAAGAACCAGCTGCTAACTACCCCACAACCACACGCACCAAGTGGTCATTCACATTTGCTACCTTCTCCATATTTTTCAGTACGGTTTTTACAATTTATTTCTCTGTTTCCAAATACATATTTCAGGATCCTGTATACCAAAGCGCAGAACAAGAAGTTGTTTTTCACAGTGTTACACAAAAATCACAACAGTAGCTATGCATTTTATGACTACTCCATAGTTTTTTGAAGAACATTAGCTCTCCACTCTTGTACAACCTGACTATAATGATGATGCCATGTGTATGAATGATGAAAGAAAATGATTTGGCAAGGAATTAAAAAAAATATAAAGATGAAAAGTACATTAAAATTTCCTTTCTAATCTTGAGAAGATATATAAACCTGGCAATATTAAGATGATTGCTTTGGGTTACCAGAATTTGAATATCATTTGATCTCCATTTAAAACATCTGCATATTTTTGTATGACAAGCTTTGATAGCAAAGTCAGTGATAATGAGAGTTTGATGCTTTACTTATGGACACTTTTGCTGATAGCTCAGTGATGTACTGTGAGATATCTTGTGATCATTTGTCTGAGAAGGAATTACCCTATAACATTTAATCATTACTTCTTTGGTGTGTGGTTTGGTTAACATGCTTAACATACCTGGTTCAAATTACTTAGCCTTGATACAGAATTATCTCATCCTTTAAGACATATTGATTTTTGCCACAGCAAAAAGAGCTTGCACTCCATAATGCAAATATGTAGAACATGAAGATTTATACCTGTCCCACAGATATGCTGAACTTCTCTAGAGATTCAGGACAAATAGTGATGCTTAACACCAAGGAATATTAATTAGACTAAGCATTTCACAAACTTGCTGGAAGAAATATAAAAAATGAGATGGCATGTCGTGAAGGTACAACATATGGTACAAGGCCAGCTGCAGGAAATGCATTGTGTAATTACTGTGGGCTGAAACTGCACGTCTAAAACACATGATTTTAGAGTCTGCTTTACAGCATTGTTTAACAGCTAAGGTGATTACAGCAACCTTAAAACGGAAGGGCAGCAGACAAGGTAACAGGAGCACAGAAAACATGGTGACCTTTTTTTTAAATTTATATGGAAGGAAAGATAGAATTACTGAGTTACTTTCAATAGTACGCAAAACCCATTTCAAGATAGAAGTAAGGCAGCATTATGGTGTTCTAATTTTTTTAAATTAGAGGGAGAACAAGGTCAGTTTGTTTAGCCACAGATAGCCGAGGTCAAAAGGAGCCCTCAGGAGAAAAAGGCTCACTACAGAAAAGCCAGATTAGTTGCTTCAACTAGTATTGGCATGGAGAATGGGTGTGGCCCAAAAGTCTCTCACTACAGAAAGAGAGAATCTAGTGTTTTCCTGTCAATTTAGAAATAAATTTTAAAAAGAATGTTTTACGTGACATTGTTAAAACCAATGGTAAAAAAAAAAAAGCTGTGATCAAAAGGACTCTTAATGTGTCACTTAAACATAGTTCAGTAGGCACAGAAGATAATTAGCATGGTGCTAGTCTCTAAAAATATTTATGCAGAAATATCCTTGGAGATATATACCAAAACACCTGGCACCTCTACCCTGCAAATTTATAACTGTTACAAAATAGTAGAACTGAACATTAACCATCATAAAATAATGGAAGCAAATATTTACTCTGTATACATTTGACTTCCTTCTGGAGCAGAAAGGATTTTTTTTGCAGGTAATGCCTCATGAACCTACTGGAACTCTTTATGAACCTGGAAAGTTCTTCATATGTAGATTCAAATTATGAATCTGAAATAAAAGGCTTTGACGTCGTTCTTTTTTGACTAATAGTGCACCCAAGTTTTCACAGGACAAAAGCGATTTTTTGAGTGGAAAAGCAACTAAGTAACAGATAAGAAGCAAGCAGTAACAACAAAGAGTTATCTTTCACCTAAAGATTGCTAGCAAGAATGAAGGACCTCCTCAAGCTTCTCTAGTACTCCCACGTGCTGACCAGCTTGCTGTTAAATGCTCAGGTATGGGGATAAATTGTGAGTTGGCAAAGTTTGCAAATTACAGGTAGTTATTAGGACAGATCAGTCATAAGGTGATGGCATAGGGTTTCAGAAAGATGTTTTTTGTTGCAAAACAAGATGATAAAAGGGCAGATTAAATTTAATGCTAGAAAGTATGAAATAATGCACATAAGGAAAAATAGCTATTGTTATAAGTTTGCAACAAAGTAGCAAACGTAGTGTCTAAATTATCTTTCTAGAAAGATTTTTTTGAAAGCATTGTTTCACTAGGGATTAGCCCCCTGGTAATAGTGTTAGAAATTATTCCTCTCTTCTAGTTATATGGTGTAAGAGAAAGCAGGGAATGGTTTCCAAGCAGAGCTATTAGCTTTGTCAGTAACTTAACTGTGAGTGCCCTCAAATATTAACAAATAAATAAAGAATAACAAGAAAAAGAAAAAGAAAAGCTGCTCATGCTACTTGAAAGTCATGGTTTATCCATGCCTTGAATATTGCATGGAAACCTGGTCACCCTTTGTCAGAGAAGTAGCAATAAAAGTAGAAGATAGATTGAGAATGTTGTCAAAGTTGAACAGATGTATAGAATTGCTTCTGTCTGAGGAGAAATAAAGTGGGGAGCTTAATCTCAGATAATAACAGGTCCCACATAACTGTGGAGGGTCTGGTAGAAAGTGTCAAAATGTAGAAATGGCACGGAGAAGGTGATTAAAGCATCATTTTCCACTATGCAAGAAACTGATAGGATCAGGTAAAAAGTTATAACTAAATGAAATGGAAACTACCTCTCAAAAAAGTATATAATCAAATTAAGGTGTCCGTTGTAATGGATTTGTTAAAAGCATAAGTGAATTAAAAAAGAACTTGGGCAGCATCACAGATCATAGTCCATCATTGGCACAACTTCCAGTTTGACATGTTCCTAAATCACTAACTGAGAGAAGTTGAGAAGATATATCAGCAGAAAGGTCATATGCTCCTTGCCCTATTTGTCATGTTCTTAAGCCCTGGCTGCTGGCTACTGTCAGAGTCACTGTGGTGGGGCAGATGAAGTGGTGTCTTAAGGCCAAGTAAGTGAATGATTTTAAAATACATCCCTAGTGGTGAAAAAAACAATCAAAGAGACCTTATTCTGCTGGTATTCTAGCAGTCTGACTCATTTTTTTACTAACGCAATCTTAATGCCAATTAATCATAAGGGTTTCTAAACAAATATTTGCAGTTTAATAGGAATGACAGAAATTTTTATGTTGAACACGTTGTTGATTCTTCCTGTGCTCAGAGGAGCTGACTCACCAGCTGATGCTAATATCGAGTTTGTACTAATATGTTCAAAATATAAGGGTGTAAAATTACTCATATTGCCACTTCATTAATTTACATATTAAATGTTCTTCATTCTGCTGCTGTGAGTGAAAAATACAGAAAATGACAAATCATGGAGAAGAGGTGGTGAAACTTTTCTGTTCCTCTATCTAAACCCACGTAGGCATAGGGATGAGAAGGTGTTGCTTTCATAGCAGATATTTTAAGTGTAGGTATTAAGCCAATAGCAACGAATTTTGGCACATTTTAAATACTTGTCTTTGAAATCACTGAAAGTTTTGGTGTTGGGAAGGAAGTGCAGCTTTCCACAAAGCAGTATTTGTTTGCATTTGCCTGGTAAATCCAGTCCTAATAGATCTAGATGTCATGAAATCAAAAGCTGTGGAAATGCCCTGTCCCAGTGCCATGCTAGAAAATCACTTGCTTAGTCAGTGACCTTTGGAGAGGCAGAGTACGAGCTGTCTCCTGGGAAAGCTGCAAGCCTAGAAAAGCCTGTTGTTTCATAGTGTATCTCTTAATGAAGGAACCTCCCTTGTGCTTCCTTGCATACACACTCAGTGTTGTCTAGGATGGCATCTTGAGATCAAAGCATCTAATGAGGCTCTCTCACATAAGGGACCAAGAAAAGCACCAAACACCTCCAGAATTAACCATGCTTTGGAGTAAGTGAAAGGTGTCTCACTAAGGGGGAAGCTTTACTGGATGTGTGATTGCTGTGTGTTGTAACCATCAGTAGGATAAAGAGAGTTTCTGCTTCTAAAGTGGGCACCTTCAGACTTTGCACTGGGCTGAATAACTGGGCAAGGTTCACAGGCTGTGCAGAATTACACCCCAAGCATATAAAGGAGGAATGCTACACATGTACACACTTATATGCCCTCTTGGTTAGAAGGTATGGTTGATGCCATCAAATTGCCTGCAGAATGACAGGGCACCCTGATGGCTCCCATTCTAAAAAACGGCCAGGCAGTTCTGTTGCTGGGTCGATTAGGGAATGGCCTATTCTCAGGAAATAGAAAAATCACAAGGAAATCTGAAAAATACAGTCCTTCTGAGAGAGGTGAGATGGTGATTCCCAAGATGAAGACCCAGTGGTGGAGAGAGAGAACTATCTCATGCATACTTGCTTGAGCAGAGGTGAGTTTACTCCTTTCAGATTCCCTCTCTTTCCATATTTACATTTTCTGCCTGTGGTGGGTCACTGAGTGTAGGGTGGCAGCTAAGGACACTAATGCAGGAGGGACTTGTGAGCATTTTGTCTTCTTTCTGGGCCCTTGCCATAGTATGCCATGCCAAAGAAGAGAAACCACCTGATAGAAAACTCATGCTAGGATTGGTACTAGCACCCCTGGAGGAGTGAGAGGGTGAGAAGAGAAGCTCATGTACCCTCAGATCATTATGAATTCTGCAGGTGTTCTTTGTGTTTTGTATTTCCTTATATAACCTTTTGTATGATTTTTATAGTTTTAGAGCCTACATTGGGTTGACTAAGGGCTGTGATTTCATAACAATTCTAAGCAACTTTTAATAGTTTCCACCAACAACTCTGAAAGCTACTACTGTTTGTAATCTGGCATGTGCAACATACATATTGTAGAAGCAGATAAAATTGGCATCTGCTTACTGTGAGGAACCTAGGGAAAGACCTTCAACACCAGAAAATGCCTCAGCTTTACTGTGTCCTGAAGAAAGAATCTTGTGTGTTGATCTCCAAACCACAGCTCCTGGCTCTCATGAGATGGCTTTCATGTTAATTGTCTCCTGAAGGTTATTTCTCAGGCTCTGGGTACTTCTGTTGGCTTACTTGGCTTGTTACTCAAGCCTGGCATTGTCTTTTGGTTATTCCTGGTATTCATCTTCTTGCTGCTTATCTTGGCCCATCTGTTTTTCATCCTCCCGCAACAGAGTTGGCATTACTACCTTCCCAAGCTCTTCTCTTAGAAGATCTGACAAATTTTTTCATCTCCCAACACATATCTATTAATTCCCCTAGCTGTTTCCTTATCTCTACTAAGTTTCTCACCTGCTCATTTCCCCAGAGCTGTTACAGCACAGCTCATACTTATTCCATGACATTTTTCTCTTCCCTCACCATATTTCTTCTTTGTTTACTTTGTCATGTGTTCCATCTGCCCATGGATTTAATGTCTCGTAATCGACTTCTTTCCTCTCCCAGCTGATATGGCTATAGTAGAGTTGCTATGAGAATCCCTGCTTTGCCAATTCTAGTCTGTCACAGCAACTAGTGTGGCAACAGGGATGGACTACACAGGCACTTAAAAGGTCTGCTGTGGTCAGACAGTTCATGGTGCATCCAGCACCATGGATGGGCAAGTAGAACACCCCAAATCTGGGCTGTAAATATCAGTAGGGCAGGAAGTAGGAAGTAGGACTGAGTTTATGGCTATAGTTTTGCACAGGGACTTTTTAAAAATGAAAGAAAAATGCACGAAGGTAGATGACTGTATTTGCAGCATTGACACAAGAAAGCCCTAGCAAGGATTTCACATCTCTCAGACAGCCTGTCCCAAAATACCTATCACCCTGTGCCCAGGCCTGCACTTTCTTTTGTGATTTCACTGATGCCCTTTGACAGCTCCAGAGAGTCAGGTGACTGCAGAGCTGGGTTCCTCTGAGTGCTGCAGGAACATGTGCCCTCTGTAGCTTTGCCAGACCTGCTGCTGGTGTTTCCTCTTCTGTCTTGAGAGCTGTTATCCGTTCACTAATCATACACCACTAGCACCAGGCCCAGTTACTCTGCAGAAACCCCACTTAATGGGCTTTAAGTCTGAGCAGTGCTAGAGCCTCCCCAGGCTGACAGGCATCAGTGCAAGTCAACAACATGCAAGTGCAAAGAGCTTGACTTCAGTCTTTGCCTGGGGCCTCTGTGAACTTTGCACCTTCTCTCTGTAGCACTGCAAACTCACGTTGTCCAGAAGAGGTTGTGTACTGATTTATTCCTGCTTGCTGCACTGAGATCAAAAAACTCTTTACCTTCTTTTTTTCATTCTGCATTGCAATTCTGTGCTAGCAATTGTTTCTTATTACTCAATATAGACTGTATTGAGGGTAGAAGGTATATGCCATGAACAAAGGCTGTTAGTTGTAACTAGCTTTTTTCAGACAAGAGAAAAGATTTTCTGCATCATGTATTTTCGCTGTAGCATGCACGGAGTCCTCATCAGAGTTTATCATGTTCAGATAACCAGCACTTGGAATGTACGTGGGTTGTGACTTTAATTTGTTTATTAATGAAAAAGCAGCATCACATCAATGGCATTCGTGCAGATGAATCCCTCTGCTATGATGAAAGAATTTATCTTCATATTCTAAGAATGCAATTGTCCTGAGTCAAGTTCAACTAATCAGAAACTATAAACACCCCAGCTCTGATGAGCAATACCAAGTGAGGGGAATGCAGGTAAACAAAAGAATTTGGCTTTGCAAGTGAAACCCCTGAAAATATGCAAGGGCTTCTGTGCAGCATACTCCTGGTGTTCATAAAAATAAATAACTATAAATGAGAGTATTATATTTTTAACATGTAGGAGTTGCAAAGTACAGTGACTCAGAGGTACGATTAACAAATTTTATTATTGGAGACAGAAATAGCATGCATTTATCCAGCAACAAGAAAAACATTTGAAATCAACCTTTTCTTGGTGATCTCCTACACGCTGTCATTTCTTGCTTTGAGCCATGTCAGAAACCTCTTACTAAATAAACCTTTTCTGGAAGAGCAGGCTTTTTATCTGAACAGGAGATCTTCTAAATTAGAGGCAGAGCAATAAACTTCCACTTGGAGGCTTTGCTCCACCTTTTCTCTGATAGTAAGAGACTAAGCGAAGTCATCACTGAGAAAGAAGCAGAAATGAAACCAGGTGGCTGGAGATGTCTCCCATACGTTGTGATAATGTTAGGACGGCTTTTACAGCTAAATGTTAGCTGCAACTTGATGCTATGTTTTATAATTCTGTTTCTTTGGCAATGCTAGGTGGACAAGCGAAGAAAGCATAAGGTCAGAGCAAAGCTGCTCAGCATCTGACTCTAGAAGGTTTTGGAGAATTTTTCAAGGTCCCTGAAACGTTTTAAAACACAGCTCTTTCAGTGAATATCCAAGTTACAGAAGCCATGAAGGTACGGTAATGCCCTGAGTTTCTTCATATGAAAAGTAGGGACTTTTTGTCCTTTAACAACATTTTCAGTTGGGATGGGATGGTGAGATTGAGGAAAAAAAAATCAGATCCGCAAATATATTGTTCATAGTTTACAAAGTTTGGAGTAAAACTGAAAGAAAATGAGTTATCTGTCTTTTGGATCTAAAGTGCTTCTACCTGTGCTACATATGAATCCTAGACAATCACAAGCGATGGGTTAAAATTTTTAGTGATTTGTAATAAATCATTGTCTTAGGCCACTGTTGAACAATTCAGAAAAATTAAACTTTTTTATGCCTTGGGGCCTAATTTTCCTCACTCACAAACATAAATTGGTTGTCTTAACCAATAATATTAAGCAGACAAAAAGGGCAACATAATTCAGGATGACATGCAAAACAAATTCCTCAACTCTATCCATTTCACAGTCCTCAGCTTTGCAGAAGATGCGGCTGAACCAGCATCTTGCTCTCCCTCCTCCAGCCAGCCTTTGCCACCGGGTCTGCGGATGGGCGGATGGGGAACTGCTTTGTCCCCTCTCTTTCCCTTGGGTCTCTGATGACCTGCAGGACCAGGGCAGGGATTGTCCCCCTGTACTGGGCACTGGTGAGGCCACACCTCGAGTGCTGTGTCCAGTTCTGGGCCCCTCACTGCAAGAAAGACATTGAGGTGCTGGAGGGAGTCCAGAGAAGGGCGGCGGAGCTGGGGAAGGGTCTGGAGCACAAGTCCTGTGAGGAGCAGCTGAAGGAGCTGGGGGTGTTTAGTCTGGAGAAAAGGAGGCTCAGGGGTGACCTTATCACTCTCCACAACTACATGAAAGAAGGCTGTAGCCAGGTAGGGGTCAGTCTCTTCTCCTGGGTAGCAAGTGACAGGACAAGAGGAAATGGGCTCAAGTTGTGCCAAGGGAGATTCAGATTGGACATTAGGAAGAATTTCTTCATGGGAAGGATTGTCAAGCGTTGGAACAGACTACCCAGTGAAGTGGTGGAGTCACCATGCTTGGAAGTGTTCAGAAAGCTTGTGGATGTGACGCTTGAGGACATGGTTTCCAGGTGAATGTGGTGGTGTTCTGTTAATGGTTGGGCTTGATGACCTTAAAGGTCTTTTCCAACCTTAAGGATTCTATGATATGCAGGCAGACTCACCTGGCCTCTCCTTCTTGGAGGTCGGGAATCTCTTAAACACACATATCCAAAACGCGCTTTAGATGCCAGAAATAAACTCTAATGTAACACTTTAGGTTTCACAGAGGAGTGATTTTGAAGGACTTCCAAGGCAGCAGTGTAGTTGGTTTGGGTTTGGTTTTTTTTGAACTCATGACTGGAATGTCTAGACCAGGTTTCTACACTTTCCCATGACCACAAAATTATCTCACCAAAATGCTGTACAAACACAGGGCTCTCTTTCATCTGCAAAGAGGAGTCAGGACTGCTGAACTTCTGTCTGCAGCTTCAGAATCTCCACTCTCAATGAACTCCATGATTTTTTGCTGGTGAGCACTGCATTTGGCAGAAGTACATAGAGGAAATATATCCCTGAAGCTATCTTTGAACTGAGTGTCTTCCTGCAGTTTACAACGAGCCATCGTTCTCAAAGTCTGGCCTAAGCTGCTGCAGTGCTTTGAGAAACGGTGTGAGCTTTGAGGCAGGGTCAGTGCAGGGGGCATCCAGCAGTGATCTAAACTCTGATGGCAAGCAGTAAGAGGTACAGAAGGCTCCCTGTGTCAGTTAAAGCTAGTGGTTATGGAATCACAGCGTAACACCAACGTGGTTTACAAAGGGAAGAAAAATAACTTTATAGTTTGGACAGCAGAAAGTATCAGTCTACAAGACAACTTCTTCTGCCTTCTTGTAAATCTTGTCCCTGTTTTGGAGTTAGTAATGTTATTGCAACTTTTTCTTAATGAGTAGTTCACCATCTCCTGGAGTTTTAGGAAGAGCTCACTGAGCACAGGAAATATTTGGTGCATTTGTTCTCATGAAGATCATGTTGTTGGTTTATTTTTCAGTTTCGAAGGGTTTTGAGATATCAGCCTGGTAAATTCTGCAATTCTTTTTTCAAGAAAAATTTTTTTGAAAATTAATAATTCAACACACTGTAAAGTAGGGCTGCCAAGACTGACATGAGCTGCAATTTAGCTGCTTGAGCACAGTCTACAGATTGTCTGCAGTGGCGCAGGATGCATTTTGGGCTCAGAGATCTCCCTGGGAGCCCAGGTCAAGAGACAGTTTATGCCCGATATAATAACTAGCCCTAATATGGGTTTGCTATACAGAGACATCAGTCGTGACACATAACCTGGGGTGGGGAGGATGGGCTGCTGTAAGCTGAGTTTGACAATGTAATATGCTCTTGTGTAGGTGGTAAGGAATATATTCAGCCTGTAAAAATAGCCATGCAGACCTTGAAAAGACAGTGTAAACTCACAAGATAAGTGAGAGAGCAGTTGTGCTGAGGTACTGGAGTGTAAACTCACAAGGTAAGTGAGAGAGCAGTTGTGCTGAGGTACTGGAGTTGTGACATATGCTTAGTTTTTGCTGTGCTTGGTTACTCACGATCCTCCATTGAAATTAGTCAGGAGTGTGCATAGTGGGGCTGTGAGAGGGGAGATGAGCAATCCCATCTTCCTGATGGAGGTGTTTGGTGAATGGATCTTCAACAGCGGGCTCTCACAGTTACTGCCCAGCGCCACACTTGCTCTGTATGTTCTCTGAACCTGCTCTAACTCCCTAGAAAACAGATACGGCACTGTCTTGTCTTGCAAATGCATGGGTTCCCATCAGAGGGCTACAGGAATCTGGACAGCAGTAAAGCAGAGTGTATTTTGTAAACCATTGCGTGAGAAGCGCAAAGGGATTGCTCATGTACAGAAGAATCCCAAGCACCCCAAGGAAGCTTCTCCAGCAACATTCAAAGACTTGGTCTACAAGCTTCTGTGTCATTATGTGCACCAGCAGTAGCCACCTGGCCATTATTTATTTTTGTTGCATGTGTGTGAGGAAAAGCTCAATACCTTTTGGATATTGTGGTTTACACCAGCATTATTCATGTCTTTTCCCAGGCCTCTATAAGCTGGGAAAGTCACCTTTTGTTCAACCAATACTGGGTGTATCCCTCTGTGGCTATTGTCAAGGAGCCAGCATTTCATCTCTCAGCAGACACATTGCAGTCACATAATGGAGGCAGGAACTCAGCTGAAATAAAGCAATGCTGAGAGCTTGTCAGAAATGTAAATGACATTGCACCTATTGTCAGCGAGGTATCCTCCATTGTTCTCACAGTTGTTTCCCAGCTGAAAAAATGCTGGGAAGCCTGCATGATGAAATCAGAGCCTGTTTACTGTAACATGCTCTGTCAGGAGCAGCTAACTGATCTCATGCTGCAAGTAGCATACTTCTGTGGAAAGGAAAACTGAGTACTGAAACCCAGTGTTCACAGTGCTGCAAAGCTGCAGCCTCAGAGTTTCCTCTGGCTGTGTCAGTATCGCAGGGAAGGCTGAAAATGAATTTACCTTAATCAGGGAGGGGAAGGTGGTTTCTGCTGACCTGTGCTGGAAGTAGAGCTAGAAGGATCTCACAAGGTTTGTTTCAGAAGAGGAAGGATTGCTCTGCAGGGGAAAGAACAGGAATTTAGATGAGAGCCAAGCAAAGAAAAACTCTAACCCCAGGAACTTCACAAGGGATTTTTGTACACAGTTTGTCTAGCTGTCCTTAAATAATGGAAACCTGAAAAATGGTGGTATTTAGAAACTGAAAATAAACACACAGCATGTCAACAGAGGAGTTACGAAGAGAGACAAGGTAAAATAATTTTCCAGTTCCTCTTCTTCCTCATAATCACACAACATGAAAAATAATGCCACAGTTGTTTTTCTTTCCTCTCAAAGTTTCTTTGATACCTTCTCTGTACTGGTGGGTATTTCAGTATATCTCAGAAAATTTAGTTCCATCTGTCTCATTAGGACAACAGCAGTGGCAAAGTCAGATACAGCTAATGACACCATGTATGTACATCACAGAAGTACTGCTCATCACTTTTTAGAGGAGTTTCCCATGAGGTAATGGCATGAGTCAGCATGGAGGCTGTACAGCACAGACACAACGAAACAGGTAATTGGAACGGAGATAAGTGTGATTTGTTTTGTGCCTTTTGACCAGTGCTCTAATCATACCAAATCTTATTCCTTTTTTCCCATTAGTTATGCTTGCAATAATGGTAAAACTGCAGGAATATGTTTCTGTATCTGCACATCCCTGGAAGAAACTTCAAGGAATAAGCTAAGAAAATTAGTTACTTGTTGGTACTTGCCAGACAGTGAGTGCATAAAGTCAAATTTGGTCTGAGGACAACTTTTAATAACTTGGTAAAGGTGACATATTTGTTCCTGGTTTGGTAGAAGTTGGCCTGTATATATGAAAATGTTTCTTTGCAAGAATAATTATTTTTTACTAATCAGAAATACCTCCTTAATCTAATAATAAAAGCATATAAATATGCAAATATACTCTGTGTATCAGTTAGGTCTTCTTCCCTTTCCATTTAACTGCCTTTCACTGTGCTGCGTATAAATGGAACCACCCTCCTCTGACACCCCCTCCGTTTTGGTCTCCTTGGAGGCAGGAGAACAAAATGCAAGTCTTGTATTCAGATCAGCTTGTTATTGATCTTCTTGAACCCTCACCTTGCCCCTGCTATAGCACCACAAGAAAATATAGCAACAATTTATTTCATGGTAGAACTTCCATGACCTTCATCTTAAGCCTAAATAGCGGAGACGCCATACAGACATGTACTTTATTTATTCACATAAACCTTGATATGGATTACTTTGTGGTATTATGACATTAATTTTCTTTATTTTTTTGGGTGTAGAGCACATTCTTTCACTCATTTCTGAAACTCTGCTCTGTCACTTGGGTTCTATAATTACTCACCTGTCTGTATTTTGCATTTTAAACCTGTCATCAGAGAGCAGCTTAGCAACACCTGTTGCAGATATCTTTCTACCTCCGTCTCACCTACCTTTAATCCACTGAGTGGGTGTTTGTCTTTGATTGTAAGAAAGTTCTCAGATGCATCACCTTTCATTTCCAAATACCTGGAAGGTAACTTCCAGCCATTTGACCATTTTACCTATCCTGCCCAAATTTAAGGCAAGGTACAAAGGAGATTCTGCAATGTTCCCTATGATAATAGGATTTATGGGGCATTTATTGACCTGGTAATATTGCATAAGGAATTTTATGAGTGGATTTTCTTTTAGTTTGTCTGGATGAAATTGCCAAGTTGGAGAACTATAAACTCAAAAAAAAGTGAGTTTATTTCAATTCTTGAGCTAAGAAAGAAATCTCCAGTCTCTTGAGGAACTGTTAATAAGTCAAATTGCTTCAGGACTTACTAAACCTGACTTTTTCCACATTAAAAAAGTAATTAAAATTTTTTATTGGTTATTTAAACATTATTTTGTGATTAGAACTTTTGGTATATGATGGATGGAAGAAAGGAGGGAAATGACCACACAGAAACACAGTAGCATGTGAGTACGTAGTGGCACTAAACACTTCTGGTTAAATGTGTCTAGCTTTGGATTCACATCCTTGGACAAACCCAAACACATAGTTCTCTTAATTCTGGTCAAAAGGAACCTGTTTCTCTAAACTGAAAGGAAATGAATACTATTAATTGAACACATATGGAGTTTTATTTTTGTTCACGTATGAACTAGTGTAGAAAGGAAAAGACAAAAACGCTATTGAATTAATGTAGAATGATTGTAAGTATTACACAAACAACAAACATCACTACTGTGTTCTCTCATCAGATTTAACCCACCCCCATGATCGTGGGTACTGTGGAGCTGTAGTTCAGGTGGTGCTGAGACCTCCTGTTCAGCTCTCAGCTGCCTTTTTGCGGCATTGTAGAGCTTGCTTTATGCCACAGTCATACCAAATGTGACAGAAAAACTACATTGGGCCAGTTGCAACTGCCAACAGGTAGGTTCATGATTCTAATACTTAACATCCTTGTGTTTAAAAACAAACAAACAACTTACAAAGAGAAGGAGGGGAGAGTGCATTAAAAATCTTCTTACTGTGAACATGCCATTCAGCCTCCCGTTAAAGTCTGCGTGTTGGGATTTGTTCATCTCCCGTTGTTGTGCGATGTTTTCTTCAGACTGGCAGATGAGGCATTTTTTTCATGCCATTGTGTCTGGATCCCATGCAGGAATGTGATTATGTCAAAAAACCTGATCAGTAAAGCAAAAATCCTCTTGAACCTGAAAAAACAGAGACATGGGTATCTGATTGCAGCTTGAGGCACAAGAGTCATCAGGAAGCTCTTTGAACCCAGATGCAACACGGGATATGTAAGGAATTGCACAAACTCATGAATTTTGGACTTTTGTACTTAATCCACTGGCACTGGAATAATTTACTAGCCAGAATTAAGGGTCACCCCCTCACTTTGTGGCGAGCATTCCTGTGCTGTGCGGGGAAACTTTCTCCTCCCCTAAGGGTGCCTTGTGCCTCATCTCTCTTGGCCCTACGGAATGCATCCCTTTCCTGCTTCCCTGCTCTTGCTGCTGTCCAGAGGGAGCATACCCTCTCCTTCCCTGTTCCCAATTGCTCACCCTTTTCCCCTCACAGCAGGGGTGGGCTGCTGCTTAAGAGGAGAACCATCTCAGGATAGCATGGCAGAGGGCATCTTGAACAGTGTCATCACCAGTGTCGGTGTTTGGGAGGACAGGCAGCTCGAGGGGCAGCAGGCAGAGGAACAGTGCCCTTGGCTGCACCAGGGGCAGCAGGACACATGCAGGGGGTCCCAGAGTCAGCTACGCTGAGCAGATGGCAGCGTTCCTTTCCTGGAGAGATGCTGGATAGTGAGAAGCTCTGCACGGAAAATTATGCAAAGATATAGAGCAGTGTTCTTCCAAAATAATTGTGGGCAAGGTGTTGTGATTTGCACTGGCCCTGCGCTGCACTATAGGATCTGCCTCACGTTTTCCCTTGAAGGTAGTCAATCTAAGGAATTCTGCAGTGGCACTAACCTTATTATGAAAAGGACAGAGCAAACCTCAAATGGTGCCATCCTTTGTTTTAGTGTTTTCATACCTGTGGTACAAAAAACAAAAAGTGGTCCATAGACTGCTTTTCAAAAATAGAAATAAAACACCACACTTGGGCTTCAGATTTTAATTTATTGCACTTATTTGATTGCTTTAATTTTATTTGCTGCTTGTATATAAAGAAGGGAAAGAAAGAATAGTGAATGTGGTATTAGAATATGTCTATACACTTTTTCATTTCATTTCACCTAAGACATTAAATGAATAAAATAAGGTCAAATAAAGTCAAATTCAAATTTAACCCTAATTTTTATTAGCAACATAGACAGCTTTTCTTTTATGCCAATGGATTTTTCTCCTCAGACAAATAAACATTCTTTAAATCATTGCAAGGCGTGGATGAGGAGATTTCCTCTGGGATGCTGGCATAAACTATTTAAAAGTTCAAGGGAAGAAGTTTCTACAGCTTTCCTGGTGAGACAGTCCTGAAGCTCATTAGTGCTCATTGAGTCTTTCCTGCTCTTTAGGCCCACCCTTCCTTTATTTTCTTATAGTGAGCTATTAATTTGTAACCATAGAATATAACAGGAACCAGTCATGTTTGCAGCAAGTCAAAACCCTATATAATATTGCAAACTCCTACTGATGTTTTCTGCTGTAACATCCAATAATTCTTGCTGACTAAATTACATTTTTATCCTGCTCCATATGGCAGTACTTTCTTAGGGAAATGAAGTTGCTTTACTTGGCTTGAAATATGAGTAAAACCTAACAGAAACCTTTCCCTGAACCTTTTTTCTCCATCTAAGACTTACTGGTGTTTGTAATAATTCTGTATAAAGGTCACTTCCAATTTTCTTCACCCTGAAGGCTTCCCAGTAAAACCTCAGAAGATGTCCTGACAAGCTTTGCCTGACATCTTCGCCTCCAGTTTCACAGTGATGATGACACCACCATGCTTGCCTCCCTGGGAACCTGGCAGAAGAACCTGACTGTGCACAAAGTGAGTCTTCACTCATTAAAACATATAGAGACATTGTACAAAGAAGCCTTTTGCACTTATCTCCAGGTAAGATTTTAAAGAAGAGAAAAAGGGTGAGAAGGCAGGAGAAGACCTTTAATGTGTTGTCTTTTATAATAACAGTTTCCATAGGACATTGAGCATAGCAAATCCCAAGTTTCTGAAGGTCTTGGACTGTTTAACCAGACATGCACACATACCATCCCCTGTTAACTGCACGGAAGTTGGAAACCCAATTAATGCAGGCATACAGACTTTGTGAGCTATGGTGCTGTGAAGTGCAGTCCTACAGTAACCTCAGTGACAGGGGTCACAAAATGCTGGCACTGCTGTCGGGAATGAAAGTCATCTGACTTAAGTGGAAATGCACTGACCTGTTTCCCAAGCCAGTTTGGCCTGGAGCTGGGTTCCTCTGCAGAGTGCACAAACCAGTTTGCACTGTGCGAACCATCCCTTGGGAGCAGACGGGCCCTTGCCATGCTGACCCCTGGTCCCTGTGCCCGTGTCCCTGCCACCACTCTTGCTCACCACCACCCAGCCTCTGGCACTGAAACACATGTCCCACAGTTGTTTTTTCATATTCTGTTTAACTCTTTTTTTTTTGACAGAGCACCTCTCTTAAGTCAGATTAATGAAAGGAAACAGTCTGCCAGTTGGCCAGTTTTTAGCACACACTGAATGCTGTCTTGATCAGTTCCCATAATATTAATGTATAGTGTCTTTGTCCTCAGGGCTCTCACTATTATCAGATGTTTCTCCCTCTTCCTGCTGCATGAAGCTCAAAATTGCAACATATGCTGCAAAACACATTCCTGTGTTTCTTAACTCCTGCACCCACATTTTCACCTGATATTTATCAGCATAGCTAAAATCAGTCTAGGGCAGATATTCAGCTCTTCTGAAGATATTCTGCCACGCACCTGGGTCTGCCTGGTTGATTGCTCCTAAAGCTCTTGCAACAGAATAGATTTCCCTTCAACCCTTCCTTCATCTCCGCAAGAATGCAAAGCAGTGCTTGTGTCTTCAGAATCAGGGATTTAGCAGCTGGGGAAAAATCTGCCTAACGACAAAGTGAAGTGGATTTTGTGCACTGAAAGTACCTGAGCAGCAGGGAGTTAGACGTCTGAGGCAGTGTGCCCCCATGGTCTTTGGGACCACAGATGGTCTCTGGGGTGCCCTGCCCATGGAAGGGTCACTGCTGCCAGTGGCTCACCGCTGCTCTTCTGCCCCGTGTTACTGCACAGCACAGTGGCCTGCTGCTCCCTTGCCTCCCGCAGTGTCCAGGAAAACTGGATGGGACATTAGGAGCAGCAGACCTTACTGCCAGGCCCACATATAAAGCCCTCCGCCAGCAGAAGACTGGAGGGAGAAACCCTGCACAGGGTGATTGTGAGCCTCAGGAGGCAGTCATGTCTCGCACCAGTACACCAGGATCTGGCAGCATGAGTGATGGCCCTAAAAATCTTCTTAATTGGCTTTTCTCAAAGACCAGTTCTCTGCAAAAATTCCAGCACTGAGAAAGGAAAACCAATGCGGGTCTGTGGTCGAGTTAGCGTCAATGGGTTGCTTCAAATATGTCCTGTGACTGAGAACAATCACATTTCAGCACTTTTCTTTTTTTAAACCTCAGATGAACACTGATTTTTCATGTTTTCTCATATTTTATCTTTGAGAACCAGAGATTACCAAAGATATGGTTTCTCCTTCTCTGTAAGTCATCACTAGCTATTTCAATCTAGGAAGAAAAAGTCCTTTGAGAAAAGCAGTGATAAATCATTTTTGAGGTCTTTTTTTTAGTGGGTATCTAAAGGCAATTCCTAACTGTGGTTCCCTTAATACCTGGAAAAGTAACTGCTTCTTAATCCAGGTACTTGGAAATAGCAAATGATATTTTTGCTGTTTATTTTTTCCCTTTTGAAGGGTATTGACAGCTTTCTGTTGCTAAATAAGAGGTGTTTCCGTTCAGCAGACTGAAAGTGGGGCATTGCACCAATCTGCACTCGTAATAAAATGGAGCAGTGCAAACCAGATTTTAGCAATCCTTGTAATAGCTGTAAGTACTGCATTTTGCAAAGCAGTGATTTTGTTGGTACAGTAACACTTCATTGTGTTTTAAACAAAGTCTGTAGGGTGATATGAGGACAGATAAAATAAGGTTTATCTCTGCATGGAGGGCCCACAGAACATCTATACAACTGAAGCTCCTTAAGACTCAAGGAAATTAAAGCCAAGTTTCTGTCCTGAGGGGAATCCTGGAGTAAAATATTAATTTGTGAGTTTTATTGTAAATACGTAGGTAGCTAAAGATGCTAATTTTTCTAATGGAGTCAATGTTTTTACAATGATCTTTTATATGAAGTAGTGGCAATATTGGAAATGCACTGCTACAAAGTCTAGACAGAATTATAATAAATTTTATCTGAACTGTGCTCACACGTCTTTCATGTTAATTTCCAAGGAATGCGAGTGTATTTCATAAGTCTTCATTGAAGCAGTAGGAAGTAATCTCCTTCTCAGAAGGAGGTCCAGGAGGGCCAAAGTCTAATTCATGACTGGTTGTAGGCAGTTCCTGCCAGGGCAGATGCAGCTGAGTCTCCTCCTCCCTGGGGTGCAGGTAACTGGGGCGATGGGAGGCAATGCAACCTGAGCACGTGCTGGGGGGAGAGCCAGCTGGGAAGGGCTGGGCGACACATAAGAGCTGGGTTGTGCAGGAGTGGCTGGATAGATTGGGGAATGGTTTATTGTATTTTTGTGCTTTCTGTATTTATTAAACAAATAAACACAACTCCTACCCTGTGAATTTTTTTACTTACCTCTCTGACTGGAAAATGAAATCTAAAAACATGATTTAGGACACCAGTGGCCATGTAGCAACAGTATACAACTCTCAAGTTCCAGTTGCTTATTGAAAGATTACATAATACAATTAGAAATATTTTACCTCTGTGTTTGAATAACAAGGAGGAAAGTGCATCCTGTTGGAAGATATTTAGGGAGAGAAATTGCCATTGTGAATTATTTGTTTGATTCTACATAAGATTTTATGCCCATGTGGAATTTGGGATCATAGGGAGCAAGGAAACTAACACTTTCATCTATCGTCAATTTCTGTTTCTGGCAAAATCCTCTTTGACTGAAAGGAACTTGGCACAAGGAGAGCATTTTAAGAAAAAATTTTTATAGCAGAGTGATGAACTCTCTCTTGTCCACCATTGTTGCAGTATACAATCCCGCTAATTCCTGTGACATAGCATGAATGAAATGCCCAGTACTGGATTACTTTGACTTGCATAAGAACTATACCATACAATAGGGAATATCCAGAATAGGAGTATCCAGCTTCCCAACCTCCACTCTTCTGTGTGTAATTGACTATCCGTGTAACAGGGAAATATTTCTTACCTTCCTCAGACTATTTTAAAGAAACACTTTCATTATATCAGTGTAACCATGTGCATGTATACTCTTTTCTATTATAAAACAGATTAATGTGGATTTCAGTGCTGAAACAATAATACTGTTCTAAAACAGTAATACTGGCCCAGAGTGAATAGTTGGTTAACTAAAAGGTGATTTGATTTTCAGGGTCAAGATGTTTGGAATGTGATGCTGAATCAGATAGGAGATGAAACATGCTGTGGTCCCTATAGAAAGTGTCACATTTTTCTGCACATCCCCAATGGTGGTGGGTTGCACTAATTTTGGTTGAAGAGCTCTCTAGATCTACTGGATACTCTGAACACAACTCTTCGTGTGATTTAAATTTCTGCCCATGTTGGGATGAAGCATGCTGTGCTAATAGAATTATCTTCTGTGAGCAGTTATTTCCCAGGTGAACATGTATGGTTTATAGTTGTAAATTACAGTGTAATTCTTTCTTATCGATCAGCAAGTTTTGGTAAACAACATGACTTTCCAAAAAGAAAGTCAAGGCCAGAAACGCGTGTGGTTTGAAGTTTCTTTTCCTCCTAGAGGCCTGTTCAGCATGTGGCAGCTGACTGACTTTCTGTGTTGTTGTGATGTCTACCTGGACCTGAAGGTAGAACATCCACCTGCACCTGCTGACAGAGCAATTCCCAAGCAGGACTGCTATGCTTAGCCACACTCTGTTGGTGAGTTTGCCAACCATGATTATGTTTATGTTTATGTGTTGCTTCTAAGCAATTTGGCCATTAAGAAAATTACTAGCAAGCTCATGGTAATTTATATAGTTGCATAATATTTCTCATGTTCATAGCGTAATTCACCTTTTTTAAAAATGTAATATTACCTTTTCCAATGAGAGAAATTATTTTATATCAGCCGAAGTTGGCAGTGTAGAGCTACTAGTCACAAGTTACAGCATTTTGAAGAAATCCAGAAATTCTTGGCTTGTTTTCAAAGAAATATTTCTTTGACCGCTTCTTGCCAAGAGCAAGACAACAATGGGAGTTCCTTCTTCCCAATCACACCTCTGCTCTGATGTCCACAAAGGCTTCACCCTGCCCAGGAAGATGATTCTCCAAGTTCTTTTTTATTTGCAGAGTGAATTGTTCAGCAAAAAGTTTCTGCCGTCTGCCCTCATGGTTGAGGGGGAAGTGCTTTCTATTTTTTTTCCTGTTGAACTGATCTTATCTTGAATTTTGGAGATGAACTTGTGTTTCTGCTGATTTTCCACTAGAGACCTCCATCAGCCCAAATAACCAGTTGTTTTGTAGTTATGATTACTGGGCGTTGCTTGAACGGCTGAGGAGGGCATGGCCTTGCCAGTTGGCCTCAGGGAAAAGGTGGAGTCCCAGGTCAAAGGAAAATGTTTCTGTGAACAATTTTTTTTCTCAGAGAAATTGAGGTTTATCCAAGCAGGTGTGTTGTGAGAACCCGAAGAGGAAGGAATTTTTATGCCTTGAAGCAATTCCATGGAGATAGTAAGAATGATATAACGTAAAGTATATCTACCGTTTTCATAATGCGCCCATGGAGGACTTGAAAGAAGGCTTCGTCCTGAAAAAACAGCCTGTGTACATCCAGCCATCTTACACTGATGAGCTTAAGTGCAAACATGTTCAATTCCTGTAAACTGAAGAATCTGGAAATAAGATTACCAGTTTACAAGAATCTCAGCAATAACAGGGGGAGGCTGGCTTCCAGCAGCTGAGATCAGAGGAGAAGCCTGGACTTCTTGGATTGTTTTGCTGGACTTCTTGTTTGACTTCAGGGCCAAAGTCACTGCTTCCTCTGATGAATAAAACCAGCCAAACCTGCAAGATCTGTCATGGCTCAGTAAGAATTCTGGTTAAGGTTTTTGCAAGTGATTTATCCCTTGAGTTTAAGCTCTTGGTTTCTTGGGTACACACGTGAGCAGTTGAAATAGCTTCGTGCCTTTATTTTGGCGTGAATCTCTTCCGCTCTATTATCAACACCAACACTTCCTGTGATTGAAATTACTTTTGTGACATTCTCAACAACACTAGCACTACCTTTAAATGTGTGATAATGAAACAAAACAGCAGTTATCTTTTACAATCCTTAATTCTCTTGAGTGAAAATAGCTAGGAAGCCAAAAGTACCTAAAATATATTAAAATAACACTATAAAGTTGTTAATGCTTCACTTTTACAGTAGTTTAAGTTTCAGCTCCTACCCTTGCAATGGTGGTTGCTGCTTGCTTGAAATCATTATATATTTATTCTCCTAAGAGTTTAAAATGTAGTTAAATCAGCAAACTGTAGCTAAACCCATTGATTTGTTCTCTGTGTTTCTGGACAAGATATACTCCTCTTGCTCCAGATAGACCTTATTGCAAAATTAAAATTAGGGCTATTTTACATGGATTTCTGTTTCATATAGCTTTTTCTGATAATGTGCAGCACTATTCTGGGAAGCAAAAGCCCAAAACTCTATCTCCCTATTTTTAACTGCTGTGGTGCAGTGTTAACCACTTGCATTATGCTGAATAGAGGACAAGGGTGAAGACAGTGTTTGTATTTACATTTTATGCATGTCTGTTGTTTAACCGTGCTTTCTGGTACTGTCTCCCTGCTAACAGTCAAATATGTGTTTCAGTGCAGAAAAGGCATGATTTCAGTGAGGTGTTGGAACAGAGACTTCTTTAACTTCATAAGCTCATAACACTGTCTTCTGTTTAGGCAGCTGTCTATATCATCTATATTCTTTAAAAATCTTTCATGGCTGATCAATCAATAATTATTTTCTTAATGTGCTAGTGAACTTAGGAGGTAAAGATCACTCTTAGAAAGATGTGAATTGAAAAAACATTTTTTTGCCTATGGCAACAAGCAAAATTATGACAATATGTTTGAAAACACAGTAGTGATTTTAGGGGAAGGCTCTTTCAAGCAATTTTAAACATCTGGAGGAAGATGACCTACTTTAACCAGATGTGCTAGGCTTGTACTTAAGTGAAAAAGCAACTGGTAAAAAACCCTATAAAAACACATTTCTTGTTTCATAGACTTCTATGATGCTATATGATTTATTCTCAGAAATGTCCGCAATCTAGATTTTCTTAGAAAATGTGAAAAATCAGGTTGTTTTGGTTGAAGTGCAATTTTTTTGCCTTATTTTGCTTAAAAAGAGGGTGGGCTCTGGACCTCTACAATGTGTTTTCTGAGGGAATGCGTATACATATTTCCATACGATTTGTTAACATTGGTTGCTCTCAAATGGGATTTCAAAAGAAGCCTTGCTTAAAAGATGTACAGTAGCCCGAGGAAATAATTTGGTGGGCTCCTTGTCAAGGATGTTTTCCTTCTCTTGGCAGAAATTAAAATTTCTCTTGAGGCTGTTTCAAACAGGGTGTTTAAATGCAGGGAATCCAGAAAGTCTGTGCCTTTCAGGTAATAAGCAGGTACCTCTAACACTGAGAATGGAGACTCATGGCCTAGCACTGTCCAGCTATCACTTCTCCTTGAGTCCTTGAGTGCTACATCACTAAAGACCCTGATGCTCACATTGTCTTTCAAGAGTGTCTGCAAGGGACAGAACGTGCATCAGTTTGCTTCACACTGATCTTTGTGGGAGCTGGAGGTAATCATTGTATTCCAGGAATCACCTCTGCAAGGCTGTTGATTACAAAGACTGCAACATTCCTCTGCCTTGGGAATGAGTGCTGGCTTTGGGAGAGATTCAGACCTCAGCAGAAAAACAACAAAGGCATACAGTTGGTGTAAACTTTAAATTTAATCAAATTATTCTGACAGTCAATATCTAGTCCTTGGGAGAGACGAATACAAGCCCCGTGAATCATGGCAGAAGTCCTGTACAGGAAGAAAGTCTCGCTAACAATGAAACAGGAGTGATGCCAAGAGCACGGCTGACAAAAGCCCTCAAAAGTATCAGCTCTTGCTAAAATGCTAACACTTTGAGTACTTACTGAAGGAAGTATGCATGAATCTAATGTGTAGACCTGGCTGAGATATACTTCTTCTGAAACAAACACCACTAGCAAGAAGGCAAAGGAGACTCTCACACACCTGAAGTTTTTTCTTCCCCTTTTTTTTATGCTGTTTTTTGCAGAAGTCTCAGAAATTTCATAACTACTGTGGTGCATTGCATAAAGCAGGTGCTGGTATCCCGGTCTGTTGGTTTGTTAGGTGAAGCAGCACACTTCATATTGCTTGCAATTTTGCTCTCTTACATGCTCATAATAGTGACAGAAAACATTTACTTCAAGTTATTTTGAAATTTGCAGCTGAGTGCTCAGTGATACAGCCTGTGATAATAATAGGAAAAGGGATGTTTACTGTAGACTATCAACCCCATTCATCTTGGCCCAGAAGTTGCACAGGGTGCCAGCACTGCCACCAGTTCACACAGCAGGGCGGGAAGCCCTGCCTGCCCAGGCAGGTGGGCAGGCAGCCAGGAAGGTGGCCTTTGTCTTGGGGAGAGAGGTTGAGCTGGAAAAATTGTCTAAGCAGGCTGCATGTAAAATAGACTTTGTTTTTCTTAGAACTGGTGAATGCACTTAAGTAACCAAGTAATTTCAAAAGCATATGTAAAGCTCGATGGAGCAGTGGAAGTGCCAGCAGAGGGTGTGTTGTATGAGATCTAATGCTGCAAAATGTGGCCGTGTTTTCTGGCAGACCCACTCCTGGTGGACGTGCAAGTAAAATAAAACCTGGGGCAGTGCAGTGGATTTTGCTAGTACACAGGATGACTGGCACAGCAGCACTGTCATTTTAACATCTCAGATGTCAGTGGGCAGCTATGCCTTATCAGCCCCCAATTCTGCATTTCAAACTTTTTCCTTGGGTCTGGTCTTTACCATAACTGGAGCTCTGGGCTGCTTCTGGAGCTTCTGACTGAGTGAATGTACCCGTGAATTATGAGCTCTGGGAGAGCTTTGGGTACGACACCCTTTCTAGTGTGATCCGTGGTCTGGCACCAGGTATGAGCACAGTGTTAGGGATAAAGGTTAAAATAATTTCATATAGAACTGAAGGTTGCAGAACATTACCAAGCACCTTCCTTTCTCCTGGCTGCCAGTCTAAGCCAAGCATTAGGGTTCTCAGATGAGTTACTAAATGGGTGAGGAGAGCAGTCCCACTGCCTACCCCTTGGGTGTTCACTTGGGTGCTGGCAATGAGCAGCAAGGAAGGCCAGCTTGGGAAAAATGAATTAAGCACGTCACCTGAAGGAGACGCGTTCTGGGGACTGATTAATTGTACTTCTGGAGAAATTACTTTTCTAACCTATGCTATTAGCAGGTCGTTTAACCACCTCTAGTTTCCCAGTCTTTTCAGACAAGAAAACAGAAAACTTATTGATTTGGCTCTCCAAAGACCTCATGTGGGGTGGACATTTTTGTTGTAGTGAAATTATGCATTCCTGCCTCTCTTCTGTTCAGTGACATTAAGAGCCAAAAAACCCACCTATTTTCTTTAGTTTGCTTTTTAATGCCCGCTGATATTTTACTCTGTGAAAAAAATAATTTCAAAGACCTTGAATTTTTAAAATCAGGTCTCTCTAACCGCCCTCTTTGGAAAGTTCTTAAACTTTTCTCTTTCCCTGTAGATAACTTTTTAGATTCACTTGAATATGACTTTTGTTTTTCAGTCATTGCATGTTTATGGTAATGTTGCGAGTTGATGACACATAAAAGCTGTGTGGTGTACTAATCTGTGTAACTACAGAAATATTTTCTGAAAATCATGTTCTTAGGTTACCCCAAACTATCACAATATACCACTCCTTCTAATAAACCTTACATTTGTTCCTAACATGACACCTAAATTTGTTTGCAATACAAAAGCTTCCACACTGAGCTGTGAACTCTATTCAGTAATAAATGTTTTCTAACATGAAAATTATATCACCTCTTTGCATAGGTCTTAATGGAAGACAATACAATATTTTAAAGCAAAATGCAAATGATCAGAAGGAGAAATATTGATTCTTTTATCACAGCTTCAGGCTATGTTACAAAAAATTATTACATTCCATTAATCTTTCTATATTTTTCAACATGCTTTTAAAGAATACGTTGTAGTAACATGGATTTTTTTTTTTAGGCACTGAAGAAAGATAGTTTATATAATAGTGTGGACATGCATTACTTTCAAAAAGTGATGTGGCTGCTGATTGAACCTGTCAGGTTTATTTTTGTCCATGTGTTTGAGTCTATATTTTGAGTCATTTTTTAAAATGTGAATTCCAAAAGGTATGTTTCTATCCAGAAGCAAAATGTACCATTTACAGAAGAAATTGTGTAGTTCTGGAAGCGTTAAGTCCGTTAAGTGTTTCAGCAGCACAAGCAAGAAAAACTTTAAATGATGGAGCAGTCATGTCTAAGTAGTTTTTTCTTTAAGAGATAAAGTCCAACTCTCTTTTCAGCAGATCTCTGATGTGCTGTGAAATGACAGCTTTCAAGCACTTTCTGTCACAATCTACCATTCTGACAAAATTTGGTTTCTGATACTAGGTTTTACTGTGCTGTGGTATTTTTCCTTTCAGGCTAAAACTGTGAGAAACAATTTTGTTGAAGTTCTATTACCAAAAAATACCACTGTTGTGTACAGGAATTTCTGAAAGAAACACACTGCCTGTTTATTCATTTGCTGCTGGGAGAGATCCCAAAATTATCACTCTCCTATGGACAAGTGGGAAATCAGAAAGTAAACATACTTCTGCTTCACTGCTCCATTTGAATACTTATCTTCACCAGAATAAATGAACAGGTAGAATGAAATGAGGAGTGTTACTGCCTAACTCATTTATTCAGCATTTTAAATTGTACAAGTTAAAAGAACTAGTCTAGATCTACTCAGAAATTTTGGGTTATTTCCCATATTCCTATGAAACAAATACTCAAAAACATGGTGAATTTTGCACTAATTTTGAACTCAGTATTATGGGATTTTTTTCTCCATTTTTCCCTTTTTCAATACCTGAAGATTTTCTGACAACTCAGATACTGATTTTTGACTAATTAAAGATGTTTCTCTATTCTCATGAGGAAAGTTGCTGACGTTGTTCCAAAAGACTCATCTGAAAGTAACCATTTTGTGCACAACAGCACATTTAGAGTCAGTGATTTCATTACCTGCTGTGTCTCAGTTGAGGCCTGTATCTGAGTGGTAACTACTGACAATTTAACTGAGGATAACCTGGTATGGATTTTGCGCATTTATGTTACTCCAGTGTTGCCTCTGTATGTCTGGAGTCTTTCAGCATGTAACAGATTACTTCCCTGGGAAAAGCTCCTTGCTGTTATCTAGAGTGAGGAACATCTTTCGCTGTTTTGCAGCTAACTGTCTGCAGAAACCTGGTGTGAGAAGGATTTTCGAAAACAAAGTACATTATAAAATCAAGGATTCTTGGTTTTAATCCTTTTCTTTCATAAAAAAAACTACCATGGAGCACAAAGGAACACTTTTAGAAACCTTGAAGCAACCATAAGAGATACTGATCAGTTTTGCTTTATCTGTCTGTCTCCATCATGGCTGACACTTGAGCTATATATGGCTCAAGAAGTTTGTTTGATAAATGTTTAAGAATAAAAATCCAAGACTCATTGAATTGAATGGAAGTTTGCTTATTCACTTCACTCAGGCATTGCCAGTGGTTTATAAATCTTCAGAGAAGAGTTCAGATGGAAAGCCCTTGCCAGACTGAGAGCAACATGTGGGTTCAGCCATGAAAGTGTCTATTTTCCAACTCCCATGCCTTCATGATGTGGGTACCTTGAGTATTCATAAATGCTGTCTTTGGGACTGGGGACTCCTCCCATCCTCCTGATCACGGTGCAAAGCAGAGCTGTCTGCCCCAAGACCAGGCCTGATGGCATCCACCTGTCTGAGGCTGCAGGTGCCTCAGCACACTGCTTGCCTCTGTGCATCCATCACCGCCAGAAAAAAGGGGTGGCTCAAGACTGCATGACCCAGGTGACTATATCCACGGAGGCTCTGGAATATCCTTTTGCTCGTACAGCATGTGTGAAAGATGAAAATTAAGGAATTTTGTTATATTTGGATAGTGTACATATGTTCCTACAAGCATGTGCACAGCAGAATCAATGGTACAGGAGAAACAGCACAGTCTACAGACTTCATCATTCTGCAGGTGGGGTGTGACCAATAAAATTGTTCTGTAGCATTGACATGAGTAGACAGCCCTTCCAGAGCTAGGTGGGATGCCTGACTGGTGTCTGAGAGCCTCAGAATTTAAACAAGGGAAGTCACAGAATTCACAGAAATGAGTTGCTTCTTTTGTTGCCAAATTGCTCAGCATTGGTCTCTAATGTGTTTTTGAACGTGGAAGACCAGCTGTCAAGGTAATGATGGAGGAGGCATAAAACAAAAACTGCCATCGTTAGTAATTTGGGTATCATGCTGTGCTGTAAATAAGAGCTGGATTTCAGGCTTTGCTATTCTCAGAGCATCTAGGATACCAAAGATATTGATAACACACATGTGCTTGAAGACCTTTTGGAAGAGCTTGCCAAAATGTTTTCACTTGTGATTTGAAGTCACAAAGTCACAAAGGCAGATTGATGGATGTGAGGTGACACCCCACAGGGTCCTGTTGGAATATGACATTGCTCTGACTGGACAAGACAGAATTTTATTCTCACCTGATAATTTGGCTGCCAAATTTTATACATGTCTTTTGTCATATTCAGACTGTCCTCCCTTTCTGCTGCTTCTGAAGCCAAGGCCAGCCAAGCAGACTGTCGTGGGGTGACTTTATGATGTGTATCCCATATCACTGCTCTATTGCCCACCAATCTTTCTGTGCCTTTAAACTGAGCCTTAGAGGGAAGAGAAAAAAAAACTGAACAAACTTTTGAAAGCAGTTGTTTCAAGGACACCGACAGACACTCCTCGGCTTCTGCAGTACCCTTGGGCTTTTCAGCCAACTTTTTTTCGGCTCTTCTTTTTTCCCTGGCAGGAGACGTAGAGTTGAACTTTGTTTTCCTAGGATTTTGGGTTTTTTTTCTTCTTCTCTTCTGGACTGTTTCAACAACATCTGAACACATCGGGAGAAGTTTTTTCCCGGAGGCCTGGGGTGGGGGGCCCTCACTGACCCAGCTCCGAGGAGGAGAGACCCCACCTACAGAAGGACTCTGAAATCTTCCCAGGTTTTCTCTCCCCAGAGAGAGAGATTTCATTATATAGCATTATTATTCCTTTCCTGTGTGTTTGTTAAATAAATGGCTTTTATCTCTTTCACTTTCCTTTGAGGAAAATTTCTTTTTTTTCCCGAACCTAGTGGGGGACGAGTGGTTGCAACCTGACTTCTATCAGAGAATATTTTCCTCCAAATTTGTCCAAACTAGGACACAGACTCACTCACAGCAATAACAGTGGGGCTGAGGATGGAGTGTGTGCTGGAGATAAAAGGCTTAAGAGATGCTGCTGCAATGGGACCTTGACCATACCTGACTTTCACAAATGGAGATCACCCTAAACCTATTTGGCTGATATTTAATGGAGGGCACGGAAATTACTGATCTGTATGTGTTCCCATTTATTATACCTGTGGCAATTCCCATGATGTTTGCCTGCCAGTGCTCATGGTGAGCTGTGGATTGGGAGAAATGTTATAATGTGGTGTCTCAGCTTGCTACAGATCTTGGAATTACCTGTTGCTAATGCTGCCTAACTTATTTTGTTCCTCATGAGTTGTACAGATTATGCTGCGTAAAGTTTTGATGTTTCTTCTGAATTAAGCATTGATTTATACATAGCTTTCTGACACATTCCATGCCTTAATTAATGTCTCCCCTGATGGGGGAGAGGTTTAGCGCCTTTGCCAGGAATTCAGGAGGCGAACAGGAGCTCCATGAATCTCTGTTTTCAGATAGTTGTTTATTAAGTCTTATCAGAGAAAGAGAGTCACTTGTGTGGCTCAGACATAGCACAGGGCAGAGAATGCAGGAAAAGTCCTCATTATCAAGATTAGACAGTCTTTTTAAAGGTAAAGTATCGAATTAAAATGTAAAACAAAAGATAATTTCCACCAATGTTCAATAAATCACTTTGTCACGTACACAGGAACCGCAGACTTCTTTATCTAATCACCTTAAAATACTTCTAGTGCAGAATATGGAGTACAGAAGGAGGAACAAGAAGCCTAGAGAACAACAACAATCCTCCATTTTGAAGTTTCTTACTTTTTATCTATTTACTATATTGACAAACCCAAAGACCCTAAATTTTCACCTTGTGATAATCGTACATAACATTCTATCATCTAGTTTACACCATTGTAGATTCCAACTCTTCCCAAAGGGTAGGTAATTTTCTCCATGGGCGAAGGTCAAAAACAGTGTTGTCCAGGGGGGTAGAATCCTTCAAAACAGGTGGAGAGATATTCCCTGCATTCTGGATTCCAACAGCTTTCTCTACTTCCCAGCTTGAGATGGTAGATGGTTGATGATGTCTGTCATAAACATTTCAATAAAATCTTTCTATGTGTTGGCATTTCCTCTTCATTACAGCTGGGTTGGCAGCCATAAGATTTTTACCCAGCACAGAACACTATAAAATTGCAAATCTCTACAGTGTAAAACTTAACATGCTCATGGTCGGAGCTGCCAAGTGCTAACAATAAGTGGGAGTTTTGGTCACTTTTATAATTTAGAACAGTGTGGGAACAAATATCAGCATGCACATGAAAATTCACTGCCTTAGTAAAATGGTATTTGGATGTTAGTTACAATCTGAAAGACAGGAGAAGGTATAAGGTAGTACCAGTGACAGAGACCTGCAGTTTGTATTCTCCTTCCTGATCTCTGCCTGTGCAGGCAGCAGCAAACAGGAAGGGAAGAATTTGCCTGGACCCTTTGGGCTCCAGAGTTGTTTGCAGCCCATCACTTTCACATCTTTGTCTGCAGGTTGTTCTCACTTTCAGTGGTAATTGAAAGGAAGGAAAGTGGAGATCCTGTACCTTTGAGTAAATATTTAGAGAGAGAATTGTGAGATAAAAGTGCATACAATCTTACCCCAAATGCTGTGCAGTGCTGTGACTGTAATAGAAATCTGGAGCTGACCATGTGGAAAATGTGGAATAAATATAGAACAGCTGCAAGGCAGGAAAGTGTACTGCCTTGAGAGGAGATACAGGACAGAAAGAAATGCATGTTTAATCTAAGTAGGAGTTACTGATGAGATCAAATGAATGTCGCATGCTGTTGATTATTACAAGGCTGTCGTTTGGCTAATTCATGAACAGTTCTCAAAGGGACTCATAAGAAACTGAGTTGAAATATTTTAACATTTGAAAATTTCCATATATTTCTTTGCTTTTATTATAACAAATGTTTCTGGCAATTTCTATCTACCCAGGGAATGTCCTTTCCGCAATGTCATATCCTTTACAATAAAAATTAGAATCTGTATTTTTTCCTGTCACTTTCACAAAAAAATAATGGTCTTAGTTTTGCTAGCAATATATTTGAAGCAAGAGGCAAGTTTCCTTTCCTGAAAGGAAAATTTGAATCTTGGAAAAGAATACACACAGGTTTTATTTTGCTGCAATTAGTTTTTTCTCCCCAGCTTAATTATTTGTACAAAAAAAGTTTTATAGACCTCATCACATCAAACTGGCTTTTTTCAGCATGCTTTCTGCTCCAGCGGCTGAATGGGCATACCTCATTGTTAAGAGAGTGCTTAAAGCCTCCTCCCTTGGCATTTCTTATTGAATGTGGAAAGCATTGCTCTGGCAGAAAGCCATAGAGAAGTATTTTGGCATTGGGAAGAGAACATGAAGATGAAGTATTCCCCTCAGTCTCCTCCACCTGTGCAATCCCCATGCTTATTCATTATCAGAAGGACTCTGTTGAATACAAATCCATATGGGGGCCCACACATGTCTGTCCTTCCGGTGTTCATTAAGGCATTACAATGGAAATTCATGTAAAAAATGAAACTCTTGAGTTCATCAAACCATGGGTGACCAAAGGCATTTTTTTCTACCCAAAATTCTGGTACAGTACTGGAAATATGACATATGCTATTGATTTTAGTAAGTATGGTTGGGTGCTATAGTATAAAAATCCTTGGGTCAATATTTAACCCACAATAGCTTTGAGAATCTGATTTCATTGAGGCTATATTTAGACGTTTCTTTACAGTCACAAAGGAAAATAGAAATACCTATTCATATGTTGATGAGGGGAGGTATAAGTAGTATAAAATGAGTTTAAGTGGTATGAAGACAGAAAATAGAATAAGAACAAAAGGTCTGTTGCAGGCAGCTAAAGGAAGAGGCCTGAAGGAAAATCCAAGAGTATGTCATAAGCTTCTTTAAAGGACTACTGAAAAACAGGCTTTTAGGAGAAATAGTACATGAAATGCCTGACAATGCTGCAGTGAAGATAATCTCTTTTTCCTTGCTTTAACAGCCATAGAGGAGAGGACAGCAAAATTTGACCACTGTTCTTAAAGAGGCTTTTCTCCCCTCTGGTCTTGAGTAGCAGAAAAAAAGGATGGTGCCAACAGATGGGTCAGTGGGAGAACCTACCTGTACCAGCAGCATCCAGTACCCTCACCCATTTTGGTGCTTCCCAGCAGTGCCTGGTTTATCAGATGTGTCCAGGTCTGTGGATGAGGTGCTGTGCAGCCTTGCTCCAGAGGAGGAGACCTGGGAATGAGCTGCTGCCTGAAGAATTGCTGAAATTCTCTCACAACTTCTCCCCCAGCTCCCAGTCTGTCAGATGATTTGCTGCGATTGGGTGGCAGAAGAGTCAATGGGACATTATAGGAAGGAAAGGAGCTTTCAGATTCAGAGAAATTTATCTGTCTGAAGGGTGACCCACAGCAATTCTTAGAGCAAGGAGTCTGCATATATGATATGTTTCTTGGGCTACAGCTTTTAACATAATACAAGGTTATATAAAACTAAAATGAAAACCAGTTATTATTTTTTGTCGTCTGGAAAAGGTCTTCAAAATAGTCTAACTTTTAACAGTTTTCTTGTTGCTTCTCCCTAGTGCAGTCTCCCTAGAGTTGTTGTCCTGTGATGTGTGCTCAGAGTGATTTTTATTGTGCACTAGCAATCCAGCAGTTTCAAAACGCCATCTAGGAAAGCATGAAATTCTGAAACCTTCTAATTTTCAACTTACTAAGTGCAATTGCATAATTAGTGGAGAAACTGAGCTGATTTGAGTACATTCAATGTACTCAATGTAATACAATGAATGTTGGGTCTTTCCTGATGGTATAGGACTGGTTATTTAGAAGGAAATTTCTAAATAGGTGTGCTTTTCTACCTCCACCACTTTGGTATTTCTACTTTCACCACTTCACTAACAGAACAAGAGGACACAGTCTTAAGCTGTGCCAAGGGAAGTTTAGGTTAGACGTCAGAAAAAAATTCTTCACTGAAAAAGTAATTGGGCACTGGAATTGTCTGCCCAGGGAGGTGGTGGAGTCACCGTCCCTGGATGTGTTTAAAAAAAGACTGGATGTGGCACTTGGTACCATGGCTTAGTTGGTGAGGAGGTGTTAGGTCATAGGTTGGACTTGATTATCTCAAAGGTCTTTTCCAACCTACTTAATTCTGTGATTCTGTGATTCTGTGATTCTGTGGTACAGAAAGAGCTTGTCATACTCGGACTGACAGTTTGTTGTGGAGCCCCTTGATGAACTCGGCAAGCTCCATTAGGAGTATGTTTGAAAGAAACAGACTTTCATAACCACATTCAGCCCTTATTTTTACTTTCTCAAGTCCTCTGAAGTTTTTACAGAGTATATGAGTATGAAACATAAATTAGGCTTCAGTTTGATAAAAGTAATCAGCAAACTTCAAAATTTGAGAAGTTCAGTTTAGGCAAGTGTTGAAAATCCAAAGGTTTGCTTAGATCTTCTCTGAGCTGGCCTAGAGTTGAATGGGAAATATCCAACAGCCTACTTTCTTTTCCTCCTGAGATTTTATACATGTGCTCTTCTCAGCTGCTCAGGGAACAGAGAGTGCTGAAATACTCGGGAAAAAAAGACCAACTTCAAAGTACTGAATCTGACTCTTTTAAATCTCAGAAAAGGTTATGGGCTTTCAAGTGGCCGTTTGAATCTGTGTATCTGACCCTAATAAATATGCTGCACAGCTGCCTTTGTGTTATTTCTGGAAGTTCTTCTCTTTTCAAGATGAAGATATCTAAGAGGAGAAATGATAACTTTTATGGATGCTAAGTAGGGTTTGGTTTGTTAATATTTTCTAGTATACTTTGCCTTTTGGTGGTATTACTATAGCAGAGAGTAATGCTGTCCTCTGGACAGGCAGCTCAGTGCTGTGCTGAGGGCATCCACAGCCTAGGATCTCCAGCCCAGCCTAAGTTATAACATAGGTGTGAGTGCTCACAACCTTGATCCCAGCTGCTCTCAAACTGATGTTCGAACCCCTTGACTGGTAGCAGACTCGCCTTGTTGCCTTATTGCCTTGCCCTTGCCCAGAGCTCCTGGTTCACATTCCCTGGAGAAACAACCAGGGTAGACTGTGGACCTGAGGGATATCTTCCCAGATTGGCCTAAAGATGTTTCTTGACTTCTCTAATCACTGTAGGCCTTTTGTGTTTCATCCATGCTCAGGTGCTTGACACTCCTGCTGCCAACTGTCTTATTTGAAAGTCACTATTCGCTTTAGGCTCAATCCTTTCCACCCACTAATGAACAGGTTGTAGATAGGAACAAAAACAGTCCCTGCAGTGTTGGACAGATGCAATGATAAGGTCCAAGAGAAAAAGGGTCTGAAACATTTCTTACAGAATCTTTTCTGGGTCACAAGGACATATTTTTTTATCTTTCTGTGGTTTTATCTATCAGTGTAATAATTGCTATGGCTTTGGAAGAGAGCATAATCAAATACTTCTTTCCTGGCATATTCAGCAAAATTTTATTCACTCTCTTGAATTTTACATCTGCACAAGCCATCTGCATGACTGTTTTTTTCCTTATTTCATTAAATAATTTGATTTTTCTTCCCTACTTTTCATACAATCTATATTTTGTTAGATTTGTTTCAGAACTATCATCTTGAGTGCTAATGATGGATCTTCTCTTCCCTTTAAGTAACTTTCTACGTGTCTGTGTAATAAGTGTTCCAGTGATAAAAGTTTTCCTACTGTCTTTCTATGATGTACAATGGACCATAAACCCTGTCACTGAGCATTTCTTTTCACTTCTGTAAAGGAATGGCCCATTCTGTACTAAATTCTTCATTCAGGGAATTTTAAAGCAGATGAATTCTTCCCTTTGCAATGTAACTATAATAGGCAATTATTAAGATATTTATGAAGATTGTGGAATCTTGTTTTTATAAGGAAGACAAACACACACAAAAATGCAGTTGATTAACCCAAAGTAGAAACATAACATCTGCTTTAACAGCAAACATGTATATCTGTTTTCCAATTAATACTTCAAGGAAATCAGGCTCCTAACCTCCTCAGGCTCTCATGTTTACTGGTAATGGTCTTGGTTGCATTGAGTTTTAATAGAGAGAGGATGCATGTGACAAGTTTGTAGAGGTAGGGGACTTGAACAGTAATATGACCTAGTTGAATCATCAGGCTCTTATATATTCCTGTATTCTTCAAAGTTATTCTTTTCAACTTTATTCAACTGTGTTGTTTTCAAGAATTCTCATTGATGAAAAGTGCCTGATCAAGGGAAGAAAGAAGAGTGATTGTGATCTTAAAAAGTCAAGTCAGATCCAAGTAATTTGAGATTTGAGGGTATGACAGCTAAGCTCTGTAGAATCATGGAACATAACCCAGGTGACTCAAAGCTTTTTAGCTGATGGGATCCTTAGCACAAAATTTTGAGGAAGACATTAGTATGTTTATAAAGCAGGTTTAACGTGAAAAATGTAATACAAAGCAGAGTCATAATTGATTACCATTATAATTATTTATTATCCATATTAATTAGTCATCACCAAGAAAATGTTAGCAACACGAGAACACCCAGTTGTGATATTTTGTAATATTTTGAAAAATGGAGAAAAGGAACCCCTCCTTTGTAAAATACCTTTACATGCCTATCTCTGTGAGCTGAATGATAATCACAGACATCCCTGCTGTGGGTTTCTGCTTGGGCACACAAACACACAAGTAGATTGTAGCATTTTTAATAACCAGTTTCAAACGGGATCTGTGGGAACAGGTTTCATTTTGGAGTTTTCACTGATCATCCATCAGCTTGTAATGGTGGGCGTGTAGCAAAGTGGCTTAGAGAGTCAAAGACAGGAAAGAGTTACAAAGTCCTTTACCAGGACATGGTGATTTTTCCCTCAAGGTGTAACCAGTAGCCTTATCTTATTAGTATAATTTTGATATTGAATTACCTATACTATCCTTGTTTAAGTCTCTTAAACTTCTCTTGTGCTGACAATTCATGCCACTTAGGACAGAAACATAAAGAAAACCCTTGAAGAAGTTGTAAAATTCTGGTGGAGACAGACTTCCACTATGCCTAAGGAAAGAGCTTTTCACTTGAACTCATGGTTAAATCCAAATTGTGGTACCATCTTGTTAAGTACCAATTCTGGTCTTGTTCCTAAAAGTCTGAAATCAGATGTACTCTGATGAAATCAATAGAAACTTTTTAGTTAAAAATTGGTATAAATACCCATGTTTAATATCTGATATGTTTCATATTCCACTCATTTCACATTTTCCCTTTGAGGAAAAATTAATCCCTCTCTATTTCTTCCTGTTAATGAATTTATTTTAGTATTAAGAATAAGAAAGGTAATGAAGCTCTTCTATTTCCTGCAGAATAATTAAAGATTCATTGGGGAGAGGGAAGCATTGTGGAGCCCATTGACTAGGAGATTCACAAAGAAAATTAAAAAACAGAGTTGAAACCTCAAGTCCAATTAATATTTATGTATTTTATGGCAAAAAAAAGAACAATTCCCACTGGGGAAAATTCCCTATTTTAGACTATTCATTAGTTTTGCAGAGCTGCTAAGTCCCTGCAGGTATCTGAGCCCTTTGGGCCTGAAGTTTCTTCCTCTGAGATGAGAAAATTCACTTCAAATTAAACAGTTTAGGTAAGTGGACTGCAGGAGATACATCCTTTTGAGCTGTTTTACCAAGGCAAGCCCCAAATGACATTCTGACAAGGGGGCTGTGTGGTTGTCCTCTCTGTGGGGGTAGTGTGAGCCCCCTCCTCAGGGATGTGTGGAGGCACCCTCTGTCCCTCACACCCCCCGGTTTTTGTAGCTGCTCAGTGATCCTGGTCAGCACCTGGGGAAGCTCCTGACCCTCTCCTTGGGTTACTCTGATGCCAGGACTAACAATGGTGAAGCCTGGAGCAGCTGTGGTGGACTGGGTTCTGGACAGAGGCTTCCTCCCCTCAGCTTTAGGACTGGTCTCTGTTTGTACCCTTGTCTCTGCAGATATCGTTCAGCCAAACATCACACACAGCTTGACAGAGAAAGCAGGAATGCCAGTTCTGTTATATCCTTCCTCTCAGAGACTTGCAGAAACACATAGGGAAGCAAAGGGGTGGTTAGAATATCACTTAAGTAAACTCCTTCATTTTCCCTCCTTTTGCTTCCACTCATCTATACTGAATGACAAAAAGGATCCTTGAATTGAATTATGAAAACCTCTTTAATGTCACTTCATTCATCTGGGTACCAGGTATCAGAGATGAGCTGTGATCTTTGAAGTCTAACTGTTTTTAAATGCAGGTTTATAATGTTACATGAAACTGAAAGGCTGCATTGCAGATTATGTTATTAATTTCACAGTAAATTTGCCTAACCTGTGAGTAGAAAGAATTTTATTCCCTATTTGTTACTGCTGAAAAATCAAGGATCTGAAATACAAATGGATGTCCTTTCTACCTTAATAATAAAAGTCAGTACTTTGCAGTCAGTACTTGCATAGAAAACTATCTCTCATTCTTGTGACATAATACGTGAAACAGAGGATGACAGTCCACACTTCTGGAAAGATTTTATCTTTTCTTGAGAATGTATTTCTTGTACTTGTAATGCAAGAAGATTAAATACAGGTAGGAAGTGTGTCGGCAGAGCTGCTATTTTTACATAACCACTTTCACTGAATGAGATTCTTAGATTGCTGCGGGTGCATAGATGTATGTACAGGTCAGAAAGACAAACAAATTTACAACAGGCATTTAAGTTTTACGAATTTTCCTCTTTCTAAGATGTTAAGGACTTAGCAGACCCAAGATTTTAGCTTGAAATATGTTTTCAGCTTATTCACTCACATCTATGTAGAGTTTTAGAACTCTGAGTCAACTCAAAAGTTCCTGTTGTCAATACAGTGAACAGACGCATGTATAACCAACCTCTGCTGCATCACCTGGGATGGCTATATCTGATGTTGCTACCCCAGATCAAAATTTAGGTCTTGGCATTAAAAAAAAAAATTCTTGTTTATACAGGCTAGAAAAATGTTTTTATAGCATGACTCACGATCTGCAACTTGATAATGACAAAATATCTCATAATTTATCCACCCTGAAACATTTGCCATTTTTATTGCGTGTTTTTTCATGGATTAAAGAGCTTCTGTGATTAATAGCTGAGCCTTGCTCCCTATTATTTGAGAACTGTTTGCTAAATTGTCGAAATCCAAGCCTGATTTGCAGATTAAAAGTAATCTTGCACTTCTGCTGCCTCAAATGAACATTGATTATGTTGGCAATGTCACGCCGGTGTACAGTGGGTACTGGCAACAAGTCAACACTCACTGGCTGTTGCCATGCAAGAGGATCTTAGATAATGGAAATATTTCCTGCTCACCAGGGGATGCCATTGTGTGGGAACTACCCATGAGGGCTGACTTTTGATGCCAGTCATTCCAACCATTTTTCATTCTGGTATTTGAGATGCCATTCATAGGCTGGGCCCTGCTCAGTTCTATTTCTGGCTTTTCCATTGACTCAAGGACAAGGAAGTTGGTTAGTTTTTTCTGTCCTTCATTATCTTAGAGTCATAGAATGGCTTGGGTTGATTATCACTAACATTTTAGCAGATCTGGTATTTAAAACAAGTCAGCAACATTTTACTAAATATATAATCATCTGGAAATAATAATCTTGCATACAAAAATAATTCAGAGCATTTTTTTTGTTTGTTTGTCACAGCTTTTCTTAGAAAACAAAGCCACTTTTGTCTAAACTCGTTTTCAAATAAAAAACTTTATCTTCCAAAACAGAATTATTACTCAGAGAAATGAGTCTTCCACGGAGACTACTCCTTTGGGCTTCAATGCCCAGTTACTTATATGAACGGTAAATGTTGCAGAAAAAGAAACAGAGAAGCATAAACTTCCATGAAGGTTTAATGCTGTTCTTTTCAAGATCACTGGTCAGGAGTTTGTGTCTCTTTGTGTCTGTATGAGTGTAGTAGAATTGGAAAGCTCTCAGTTGCATCAAAATAGAAAAAGAGAAATACTAAAAATGTGAAGTTTCAGAGGGTAAAAGAACTATTTTCTTTCACCTATCTTAAGTATTTATTTTGAGAGGTAATTTGTGAATGATTTGCTGATGTGTTCGAAGTGCCAGGGTGCGATTAGCACATTCATTATTACAATATTACAAAGAGAATAAACTACAGATTTTGGTGCTAAAATAAATATTCTTTCAGAAAATATAACAGCATCCTCTGTCATCTTCATCCTGAAGCAGGAACTGTTCCCCCAAGCACAGTTGAGAAATACGACTATAGATTTAAAATCCGGTGCCTAGTGGGAAGCCATTTGCCTTGTCATGCCAATGAGAATTAGATTCTTGGTTGTCAAAAATCTAGTTGGTTTCTTGTGTCACTTATGTCATCTGTAATACTTTACTGAATTTCTTAATCAGTAAAGTAATCTGTTGGAAAGAAATCTATCTGAAGGACTCATATCTACAACCTGCAAAAGGACTACGAAAATTAATTTAAAAGCCATTAAGCACTCATGTGATCCTACGGCATTGGCTTTTTATAGTGAGCAATTTGGTGCTTCTGGAGCTGCCAGAAATTTTGCTGAAGAAGGAATAGGACCACATCATGGAGATGAATCTTTGTATTACTCTCAAAGATTAAGTGACAGATGCCCTGGGATTGACAGAGATGGGCTGGTGGGCTGCCAGGGTCTGAGGCTAAAGTGGGAGAGCCACAGTCCTGCCAGGCCACAGAAGCTATCTGGCTGGGCATTCATGCTCCTCCCCATGCCACTGTCTCCGCAGGGTGGGGTGCTGGCACAGGGATGTTTTCCGTCTGGGCATGAACAGATACAGCTCATGCTGAAAATAGAACAGAGCAGAAATTTTTATCAGTGTTTTAGAGAGGACAAAATACTTTTCGTGTAAAATTGAAGATTTCTCCAGGGAAATGCTATTCAAGGCAACTAATTCAATTTTCATTATTCCTGAGAAGGAATTTCTGCTATCCACTTTAGAAACCTGTTTGCAATTTTTTTTAACATCATTCATGGTTTAATGATTTCTGCTCTTCTCTCTTCCATAGTGCAAACCTGTCTAAACTGTGTAGTTATATAGTGAATGAAGAAAAGTTGAGGAAAATTGGAGCTACTGGTTCAAATAAATGATGTTGAATTAACTTGAACAGTTCAGTAAACTGAAAATCAAGAATGACAAATTACATAATTGGATTAAAAATGCTTGATGTTCCCATACTTTGAAAACCAAGTTTTGCAGAATTTCTCTTTTGTCACATTTTTTGGGTTTTTAATGGTACAAAGCCAAATATTAAAGTGCTCACATGGATTCATTGTTTTAAGAAAGAATTGTTTAAGAGTTTAGAAGTTCCACCATGATTAATAAACCTGCTTTGTACTACACTGATGTAAGAGCTATTCCTTTGAGTATTTTACAGCCAAACATTCAAGTGTCTTCAATTACAGACAATAGCCCCAGGCTCTCTGGCTCCTCCCAGCAGAGGCGCTTCACTCTGGAGCTTGAGTGCAGAGATGAGATAGTGGTTTAAATCAGTCTAATTTGGGAACAATGTCCTTCTGAATAACACTGGGAACAGAACTGTTTCTGTGGCATTTCAGCACAATTTACTTTTCAGCAGGAGTGCTGGGTGTTGGTGTTGGCAGTGGCCTAGGATGGCACGCCTGGGTGAAGAGACAGTCCCTTTCTCAGTGTACATCCCGTGCCTGGCACGGAGCAGTGGGCCCACCCTTGTGTTGCTTTGGGGCTGCTGCTGCACACCTGCCCTCTGCCTAACAGCAGCACGGCAACTCTTGGCAGTGCTCATTGCTCCCAGCCTCGTGTTTGTGGTGAGGTCTTTGCTCCTTGGTGCTCAGTGTCCTCCATGTTTTGTGTTACTCTGCAGGAGGCATGGCTGCTGGGAGCCATGGTGAGAGCGCTGCACCACGGCTATTTAACAAAACGCTTCTGTGCACGCCATGAGCATGGCAGCCTGTTAAACCCTATGGAGGAGAAGCAGAACTTCTCCCTGCCGTTTTAGATAATTGCAGCAATTCAGCAGTTCAAAATGACTCAAGAAATATTCCTGCTGTTCCGTGAAAACCTTAAAAGCACATTTTCACATCCACATGTCTGAGTGGGAAGAAAACGATTTACTTCTGATTCAGTATAATTTACTCGTCACTATGCCTATCTCGCTCTTGGAAATAAAACCGGGGTTCAGAATGGAATGCAAGTAGGGGGTTGTTGCAAATGAAGCCATTCATTCATCAACAAAAAGAGGAATACGAGATTATTTTGCTAGAATCTTGCAGCACATAAAACTGGAGAGTGAAAGAATAAATAGTTCTCTATATGTGCCTTTATCAATGGTGGGTTTTCGCCCTTACAAATAAAACCTATCAAAGAAGAAAAGAAGATTGAATGAAAGAGAATTAGTTTCCATCTGACAAATGTTTTATCAGTTACAGACTATTCAGATAGTTATGAGAACACACAAAGCAGTAATGAAAGGAAAATTAGCTTGCCTTTCTATCAAGAAAATAAATTTTGCAGGAAACAATGGGCTTGTGTTTCAGCAAACACTCAGTACTTCACACTAGCAGTCAAAGGTAAGCAGAGAAAATGACAGCTAGTAGCAGAGGTAGGAGAGAGGCAACTGGCTAGGAGGAGTTCTGTCTCTGCTCTCTGGGTGTAAGAGATTTGTGTTGGGTTAGTCCACCACAGGCATGTCAGCATAGAGTGGTTCAGAGCAACACTTCCCAGAAGGCGTTCTTTGGTGTTTGCAGTATAGCAAAGACATTTCCGAATTGCGTGACGCTGGTCTGAGTCAGCCTTCCCTTGTGCATGTTGATGCACAGATAGGAATTTTGCACATTAATTTCTGTCTGCACTGAGTCTGACCATGAACCAGAGGTTCAGTTTCTGTCATTATTACTACTTGAAATGCTTTTTTTCCAGTTCATGGTACCTGAAGTAATGAGAGACCTGTGTCAAGCCCACCAAAATGGTACCCTGTAGCTCACTGCATGTAGGAACAGTACTCAAAGTGGTGTGCAGAAAGGCACTCCTAGCACTACCTTACTCACAGCATCCCTCTGAAGAAACTGTTCCCAGCAGTAGGTTTTGGATTCATGCTGGAACACACTGGTATGAAAGACTGGGGACCAGAAACTGAGAAAGAAAAGAGCTAATTTGTCTGTCTTACTGGAAGTCCCTTCTGTCAGTCCACACAGAGAATACCCATATTTTGGGTTCCATCATTGGCCTTCCATTTTTTTCACCTTGTATGACATTTGAGCAAAGTCTTCTGTTTCCTGTGGTGACCCTATGTCAAAAACACCAGATCTCAGTTCTAAATTAAAAGGCTGCAGTCAGGTCTGTGAGCAGCTCCCACTTCTTTGGTGGTCAGACTTCAAGACCTGATGCCACAACCTGTGGAGAAAAGTGGTCTCTGTATGGGATCAGAACATCTGCACTAGTAACTGAAAGAGTGGTGTATGCCAGGGAAATAACACTATCATCAGGAATTCCCTGTAGAATAGTTTGTGAGCAATCACTTTAAACTGTTTTGGAGACCACAAGGAAATAGCCTAAACTTGAAACAGTCTTTTGTAATGCAGCAGTTCAACAGGCCCTCCTAGGCAGGAGCAGGTAATGGGTACAGCAGGATCTCAACTGAGACTCACAGCGGAGTCTTTCAGGAAATTGCTAAAGACTTTCCTGCTTAAACCAAATGAGAACCTCTTGACTGTGAAGCGGTATAGGCAATGCAGAGACAGCCAGGATATGTGAGCTTGGTTGGAAAGCGGGTAAGTGTGGACGCTGTGTGCCCTCTGATGCAAGAGGGACAGGGCCTACACAGGCAGTTTGGGTGTGTAGCAGCAATGCATTAAAAAAAGGACAATTTGATGAGAGTGTGGGACAAGGTTTTTAATCTCCTCCCCAACTTCTATTACTGTAAGGAAAATAAAACATATAGATTTAATTTGTTTTTTTCTTAAGAATACATAAAAGAATGGTGGGTACTCAACCAAAAAAAAAACAGTACCAGTGGTTTCTTTGATGTATACTTGCAACAAGAGGAGACATTTGATTCTCTGGATGGGAGTTGCTAACTTCAGCTTCAGGTACTACAGCAGAAAAGAAACCTGTGGGTAATTAATTTATGTGAACAAAAAAGTTTGTCTGCTAATGATATTTAGCCAAACCTGCTGAAGAAATAACCCAGTGTGTTACCTCTACCATCTCTTGTAGTCATGCTGTTATAGCTGTCCTTGTTTCAGTCCCTGCTTCAGCTCGATTATTTGCATGAAATGAGCTCTCATTTTTCTCAGTACATTGGAGCTGAACATCTCCATAGCAGTTTCCACTCTGTTTTATATTAGTATTGTGGAATGTTCTCTTTATTTGTTTATAGTTGCGTATAATACAATGGCTTTCAGTGAGACTATAAGAGGGAATCTAGCAAACATCATTTACACTTGCTTCTTTCTTCAAAAATATAATGGCAGAAGAAGTAGAAAAGGAATGCCAGCAGCTCAATATCACCTATTATAAAATTGCTTGTATTTTTCCAAAAGCGTATTAATTTTCTACGATTTATGTAGATCATGTGAACTCTACATGATCCTTCATCACCCTGCAAATGCAGTATACCATGGAAAAATACTAACTCTGGCTCATTAGCACAGGTTGTTAGATGCCCATTCAATTTTCAGTATAACATTTTGTTAATGATGCCGGAAACATTTTATATTTTAAGTTGTGTGTTTTTCCTAGTACATTTAAAAAGAAATCCTTTATTTTCTGACAAAGTGCAGCAACTGAAACTGGAAATAATGGTTAGCAGCTCTGGAAAATAACTTGTCAAAATGCCCTTGATGTAACTCTTAGGAGTCTTAAACTTATGAATAAAAAGATATTTTCAAGAATGTAGAGCTCATGCATATAAATGTGAAGTACAGCTGGTTTTCTTTTAGATATTCATTGGTTATTTATTCAGACTTGAAAAAAGTGTCTGTCCCTCAGTTTTCTAGCCCTAGGGTTAGACTGGCTCTTGAGAGACACATAGTAGAAACCACAAGTACAAGACAAGGACACATTAATGCCTTAAAGAATACAGTGTTGTCAGCAAATATTTAGTAGTTTCAGCTGTTGGACCAGTTACATAAATCAGACAATATTCTCTTCAGAAAGATTCACTATTGAAAACACACATCCTACATGCTAACAGAAAAATATATCTGAAACCCTGGCTGTGAAAGTGTAAGAGAAGTATAAAATAGCTACAAAAACATATGATCTGCTAGCTTGCTGAATAGTTCCACTATTAGTGCAATGGCAGCTTTTACAGTTTCAGAAATATGGCAGTCCTCTGGTAAGAGCCTCTCTTAGTGCCTCCTACCAATTACTTACCAAATCTGCAGTCTTCTGAAGCATCAGTTCCTTAAAATGATGGTGATTTCTGGGCTGATTTCTTACTCTGCAAAAAGATACTGAGGGCTCAGGCGCTGACACTGACCATAAGTCTTACATTGACTTTGAGGGAAAAAAACCCCACACAGAGGATTAACTATTTTACAGAAAGTTCAGATAAGTAGTTTTTGCACAGTAACATAAATGCATGTGGATAAAGGATAGGTATCATGCATAATAGTCTTTGTATTTAAATGGAGATGTGAATGTGCCTGATAATACACAAAATGATCAAATATCTTTCTGTCTCTAAGTTTACAGTGGAGTGGTTATGACACATTTTTAAAAGTTTCGGTAAATTAAAAATAAAAAATCAACTATTTGTAAGAGTGACCTGCTCAGAACATTTCCAGAGAAACGCAGTGCTCTTGAAAGCACTAAAAAGTGCAAGCTTAAATGCTTTTTTTAAGCAAGCACATTCTGGTGTAGTTTTGGGTGGAGAGGAAAGGAAAGAAGGGCTGTGCTCTCTTACCCCCATGCTACAAGAGTAGAACCACAACAATGAAGTCTGATAGGGCTTCTGGCTTGACCTCCTGCATAAATATGATCAGTCAGTGGAAGGTCTTGTGTTTGCAACAGCAGTTTAATAAACATAAGCTCATGAAAATGCTCAGAGATAAATCTGAGATGAATGGATCTCAGCTGCTGACCAGGAACAAACTTCTCCAGTTGACCCCTAAGATTAAACAAAGACAATACTCTTACAAAAGTGCTCTTACTGATCACAGAGCTCAAACCACCAGTTAGATTCACAACTTGATATTTGATGACACAAAATTTCACCATGAAGGAACCAGTTAGCATGGGAAGACATTAATGCTTGGTCATGAAAGAAGTGATCTCCCTCTGTTGAATGTTACGTACTTTTAGTGTTGAGCTATACTTGGTATTTTTGATGGACACACTTTTAAGCCAGATCCTACACAAGATTTTGTCAAAAGCTTTTGTCAAAAGCTTGTTCATTTGCATTTCATTAAGAAAATTACTTATTTTAAAAAATACAATGAATCATTACCTATCACAGCTGTTAGTAAGAACTGGAGTAGTTAAAATATACAAATCCTGATGTTGCAAAAATTCCTTTCCCCTTTCTTTGTTTTTATTAGTGCAGCATTTTTTTAAAACAATTATAAAATCATACATTGTGGCAATAAAGTTTGGTTTGCCCTGTATGTTTGTCTCATTTTAAATTTTAATTGTGTTAGTTTCTAAAATGTTAAGGAAGTGTTTAAATAGAGGTGGGACCCAGATGGATTAATGAGATCTACAGTTGAAATCTTAGCATACTAACTTAGCATCATGACATCTTGGCATTTGGTGAGGAAATTAAAAAAAAAAAACAACCTCTCACTTGCTGATATGAAATGAAAATGTTATATCTCCTCTCGTGTATCCAACTGCACCAGCAAGTGAAAAGGTGTTAATAAGGAAGAGTATTGAGCAGGGTGACTCTTCTAGCTGAGAAAAACAGGATGTATTTATGCATCATTTCCAAATGGAGTTCTAGAGAAAGAGTAGGTAGCAAAAGGACCACATGTTCTAAAAAAAACAAACTGTGAGATCTCGCATGGCATAATGACAACTGTGGAAAGGCATATTTATTAGAAAAAAAAAGCGTAAATATTCACAGAGAAGAGTGGATTGGTGCTGTTCTAAAGGTTATAACTCTCCCCAGGCTGTTTGTCTTGATTTCTCTCTGCAGCCATTTCCCTTTGAAACGCAGTGTCATTTTTCTCATTTGACTTTCAGACTGTGTTGGACCCAAGTTCATGTGAGAGTCCTGTTAGGTCACTCAAAACATAGGCAAACCTGATGGAAGAGAGATGGTTTTGGTTGGCAGTACTTCTTCTGAGTAAGTAATTTGAGTGATTCATTCCTAAGCATTATCATTTTTATTCTCGGTGCTGGAGGGGAGGATTGGCACGACAGCATGCTGTGAATGCAGAGTGATGAATGTAACTTCAGACTGTGTCCTAATGTGCATTCCCATCAGAGAAAGAATAAAAACAACTTTCTTGCATGAATTGTGGAAATAAAAGCCTCAGTTTTTTTTACTGATGCAAATGGTTACAGAATTTAATATTGAGCAGCTCTATTAATCTGTGTGAAATTACTTTGCTATCCTATTCCCATCCTTTCTGAAGACTTTGTACTTCTTTGAAAATCTTGGTAAGCAGTGAAATCAAAAATTATAGTAGGCAATGGGCAATGCAGAGGGTTGGTCTGACTGACTGCAAAGTATTGCTAGGCTAATCTGTACAGGTTTGAATTGCAGTTACTTCTGTTCTCCTGTCTTTGAACATAAATTTAGATGTATGCCTTCTGTTTCTTTTCTTCTCCCTATTTATCACCAACATTAAACTTCCAAGAGGGAAAAGTTTGATGCCTAGCTTAAGGCAGTAAAACAAATATAAAACAAACTCTGCAGTCCCCAGGATTTCAGCGCTTATTTGCTGACAGAACAACAGAACCTAAGTCTAGCTACTTAGCCAGCTAATTCAATTCATAAGAAGATGCAAATCTATTTATACAGAATTATATTTATGACAACAACCTGTTTTGGAGACAGAGAAGCTCACGGAAGCACATGTCTTCAGTGCAGCAAAGTCCCAGTCTTTAACTATCCTTCCTGAATCCAAAACAAACAAAATATTACATCTCCCCTCCAAAATAGATTTTCCAAAATAAAAATTGTTTATTTTTATTTTTGTTTGTTTACCTGAAGTGCAGGGCAAAAGTCTTTTAATGTACATTAATGAGAAGGTGGAAGTAATTCTTAATGGGATCCTGACCTAATTAAGAAAATATGAAAAACTTCCCTTGGGTACCTAGATTGTATGTAGGTTAAACATTCATTCTCAATCCCTCATGTCTCTCTCCACTGGGAAGAATATGAAATTATACATGGATTTGCATTTTGAAACTGAGCTCACAGAAGAGACAACTCCTTTGACCCTTTACAGGTGAGGAATCCTCACTGAGCTGCTGACAATTCGTGATACATCAAGCACTATGAAACACATCTGTCTCTTTCATAAGAATACTGCTTCTGCCAGCTGTTAACCTGGCTTTTGATTAGTCAGTGGAACAGAAAAGACTGAAAATGCAGCAAGAGATGAAACTGGCATCTGTGAGACAACAGAATAATAATTTCTGTTCTAATTATACGTAATGACTAGGGTGAAGTTCAGCCTTTCCTTGCAAGTCTTATTTCTGAAAATATTCCCAATAATGTTTCCTTCCTGCTGTTTTTTCTTCATTTCTTGTGAAACATAAAAATCTTTGTGAAGATATACTTCATGTTCAGCCTTACCTGTGGGAGAAAAGGAAGGATGCATAGTTCATACCGTTTGCCTTATTAAGTGTCTTTCAACACACTGGAACTTCATCCAAATAATCAGATATTTTCTTCAATAATTTCTAAATATTCATTGATTATGGATGTGATCCTGAAGCTTTGAAAAGTAGAAAGGCTTCCTGCTGTGTCCAGAGAGTTTTTATTCTGGTTTCCCACAGGGCAGGCACTGACATTTAAGGCCAGATCAATAATGGGAGCAACCTTGAGTCTGATCAGGTAACATTGGACACTACAACCAGTCAGTTCTTACAGCTTCTCAGCAAACATGTTTATAGAGGTGTTTCAATAAAATAAGGTGCTATTGGTGAAAAACCATTGCAACAAACTTTGGATAACTTGACATTTTTCAGTTGCTCTTTCTCTTGACACATTAGGTTGTATGATTAGTTTTCAATTTGAATTGTGGACTGAGGAACATGTAGGGAGCTTTAATATTTCAGTGATATTCTGAGCTCTTTAATGGAAGTTCTGTGAGGGTATGTTATGTTGACAGCCTGGGGATCAAAAATCAGTTGTGTTTAGTCTACTCCATGTACTAAATGTTCTTCTTGTAGTGCCAGTACCTTTTCTAACCTGTGACATCCCTTCCAGCACCAGTACCCACCAAAATACCAAAAGAAAGAGGATAAAAACCAGTAAAAACTTCCAGACAGCAAATATATGATGACAGAATTTAATTTTAAGCCAACTTCATATACCATTTCAATGCTTAACTGCACCCTCTAAGGTATGGTCAGGCTCTTCTGAAGTGTTAACAGAAGATAATATTGTAGGTGAGTAATGCAATAATGATGCATTTGTAACAATCAATAAGAATTGTTTATAATGGAGAACTAGGCTCCATATATAACTAGGTTTTCATGTCTAATTTTTAATGAAGTGTTTTTCTTTTGAAATTTCAATGCTTTCTTAACTAACAAAAAAAAAAGAATGAAATAATATAGCTGGATATGCTTCAGTGGTGACTCACCAGAGCTACTGTTCAGTTAGAGAGCTTCTTCTCTCATGGGCACAGGATTCCCCATTGGGACTTCAACTTCCAAAGTTGAAAGGTTTCTACATATTTCTAGGTATTACTCACAGGAAAGCTTATGAGTTGTCATAGAACATGAAGTATGAGTTAGAATATGAAGCTTCTGTAATGGAACTCATATGAAGCACCCAAGAATTTTTCCAAATAAAAATATTTGTATTTTAGCTGGAGTGTTTCAGTTTTTGAGTCATCATCTAAAAGTTTAGGATTTCAAGACAAATAAAAGAATACTGGTCACTCAAATGCAATCACTGCTTTTCTTTTTACAACACAACAGCTTGCTGTGATGCAGGCTGGTAGCTCTGTGCAAAAGGCAACTTGCCATGACTGGTATGTCTACTTTTTTTGACTACTCTGGTCTTCAGCATTTAATAGGACACAAGGTGGATCTGATTATGTGCCCACACATTGCGTACAAGTTTTACTTTCTATTGTGACTCCCTGTAAAAATTTGAGTGTTACAGAGAATACAAAGTTCCTCTATGGAAGTATGGAGACTTTCTCTATGGACTAACTAATTTAGCACCTTTTGTTTACTCATTAATGAGAATGCTTAAAGCAAGAAATATCAGGAAAAATATGTTAATGATTGCGGCCACTTATTCAATACAGAGTCTCTGGATAACTGCTGGTGCTAAAGATGGGATTCATCTGACCCATTTTAGAAGCTACTTTGATGGGATGAGTTGTGCCCTGCGTTTCTTTTTTTGCACTGAGCAGAAAAGTACAACTATTTCAGACGTAAGCCTCTGTATTTTATCAGCGGAACCCCACTGTTATGTTGGAAGACTAAAGATTTTATTTAACAGGGAATGGAAGAGAATAACCACTCAGGGTCTTTCTCTTGCCCTCCTCCTCTTTGGAGAAATAATAACCTGAGGACTGATGTGGGCTGTAGAGATAAAATCAGTAGCTTTTCTTACAAAAGAAACCAAGGTAAATCACACTGGTCAAATTGTGAAAACAGCTACCACTAATGAGCAGTCACATTAACTATTACAAACAACAATGGGAATGTTTCTCTCAGCAATGCTTACAATCTGCCCCTGAGATTTAAAGGGAATGTTGGAGGCAAAAAAATTAAAAAAAACCCATGGATCTGGAAGGGTGAAAGTAAAAGGAAAGAGGCAAAAAAATGGGAGAAGCAATAGAGGAGAAAGTCTGAGCAAATGGTAAGTTTGAATGTTGAATTTCATGCTTAAGATCCTGAAAAGGTTATGAGGCTCATCATAGGAATGGAAAGTAAAAGAGAAGAGGTTGATTGAAATTTCATGATTGTAACATAATGCAAATTGTGATAATTATCTACTTTTTTCCTTTGGAAAATTTTTATTGAGCTACATGTAAATAAAACTTTTATAAAGACTTTTCTGCATTGTAGCAGAGACTTTCTGATCAAACTATATGTATAGAGACTATTACTGCTTAACACTTACCTAGAGTATTGAAGAAGTGCCTAGTCTTCTTAATTTGTATTAGGGTTTAAACCTCTGCCACCTTCACATGTGCCTTGACAAGATGATTTTGTTATTCTGGCACAAGATACTCACGGATAATCACATGGTTTGAATAAGGCAGAGGTATGCAAGAGATATCACCAGGAGACTCCTTGGACTAATTCAGCCCTCTGATTATTACCCACTGCTCGTTCTCCAGGTCAGCAGTAATAAACTAGATAAGAGAAGTCCTATGGCAACCAAAAAGGACTTCAGAGCACTGGGGCAGCCAGTTGAAGGGACAGGAGTACAGGTGGTGTTTTTCTTAACTCCTTTGGTAGCAGGGAAGAATGCCAAAAGGAAGAGGAAAGTCCATCTGATCTACCTGTGGCCTAAAGACTGGTGCCTTCAGTGGAATATTGGGTTTTTTGATCATGCAGTGGCTCATACAGCACCAGGCATGCTGGAGAGAGATGGAGTTCACCTGTCTAAAAAAGTGAAAAGAATTCTAGACTGTGAGCTGTCAGGGCTGATTGAGAGGGTTTTAAACTAGGTTTGAAGGGGAAGGAGGTAACACCAGCCTTGGCAGAGATAAACCTATGGGTGGCATACTGGTGTTGGGAGTGAAATTGACACCCAGGGAAGTGCAGCTACACCCTGCTGACTCTGAGCTGTGCTGGCCATGCTGGAACACATGTGGACATGACCCAGGGACATGACCCAGGGACTCCTGAGGACAGGGAAACAGCAGAGAATTATTTCAAAGGAATTAGGGTGTGTTCTTCTAGGAAGGTGACATGGTTGACAGCCCATCTGAGATGCCTGCACACCAATGCACGCAGCATGGGCAGCAAATGATCAGCTGGAAGCCAGCATGTTGCTAGAAAGCTATGACTTTGTTGCCATTACTGAAATTTGGTGGGATGAGTCCCATGATTGGAATGTGACTGTCAATGAGTACAGGCTGTTCAGGAGTCATGGAAGAAGAAGGACAGGCAGAGGGGTTGCCTCTGTTGTGTCTGAAGAACAGCCATGAGCAGATTGAAAGCCTGTGGTGAGAATCAGAGACCGAGGTAACAAAGGGAACCTTGTGGTCAGCATCCACTATGGGCTGCCTGCACAAGGGGAGCCCACTGATGAAGCCTTCCTGCTCCAGTGACAGGAGGCATTGTGTTCACAGGCCCCTGTCCTGCTGGGCGACTTCAACTACCCCAACATGTGCTGGAAAAGAAGCACGGTGAGCTGTAGACAATCCAGGCAATCGCTGGAATGCATGGAGGACAGCTTCTTGACCCAGGTAATAGACAGCTCTACTGGAGGGGTGGCATTACTGGACCTGATGGTCACCAGTGCGAGTGAGCTAACTGGGGACATCAAGATTGAAGGCAGCCAGGGCTGCAGCGATCATGCACTGGTGGAGTCGGCAGTCCTGAGGGGTATGGGACAGGTGAGGTGTAAAGTCAGCCCCCTGAACTTTAGGAAATCAGACTTCCAGCTTTTCAGGGAGATAGTCGGTGTAGTCTCCTGGGAAGCTGCCCTCAGACACAAGGGAGTGGAAAAGAGCTGGAAAATCTTGAAGGAAATCTTCCATAGAGTGCAAGAGCTGACAAACCCTAGGAGAAAATCAGGCAAGGAAGGCAAGAGACCAGCACGGCTGAGTAGGAACCTGCTGGAGAAACTAAAAGGAAAGAAGCAAAAACACAGGCTCTAGAAGCTAAGACAGATGTCCTGGGAAAAGTATAGACGCGAAGTACAGTTATGTAGGGATGGGGTCAGAAAGACCAAGGCAAAGCTGGAGCTGAACTTGGCAAGGAACAGAAAGAATGTCAAGAAGGACTTCTATGGGTATGTTAACCAGAAAAGGAAGGTCAAAGAAGGAGTAATGGCCCCTGTTAAACAAGGCTGGTAACAAGGATGAGGAGAAGGCTAAGGTACCTAACAATATTTTTGCCTTGGGCTTCAGTGATAGCCTCTCTTCCCACACTTCTCAAGTGGATGGACAGGAGGATGGGGCCTGGGGGAGCAAAGTCCCTCCCACTGAAAGTAAAGATCAGGTTCATGACCACCTGAGGAACCTGAATGTACAGAAGTCAACAGGACCCAGTGAGATGCATCCCAGAGTCCTGAGGGTGATGCAGGTTCCAAGCCGCTCTCCATGATATTTGAAAAGTTATGGCAGTCAACTGAATTCCCAGGTGACTGGAAAAAGAGAAACATTGCGCCCAAGTTTCGAAAGGGTAGAAAGGAGAACCTCGGGAACAATCAACCTGTCAGCCTCAGCTCTGTGCCTGGGAAGATCATGGAATAAACCCTCCTAGAAGCTGTGCTAAGGCACATGGAAGACAGAGAGGTGATTCGGGACAGCCAGCACAGCTTCACCAAGGGCAAGTCCTGCCTGACCAGCTCAATGGCCTTCTACACTGGAGTGACACTATCAGTGGGTAAGACAGGGGCTGTGGGTGCCCTGGACTTCTGTAAAGCCTTTTACATAGCTGAAGTCTAGTGAGAGTTTGGATGACAGGTTTTAAGATCGAACCATACAATTCAACCTCTTTCTTAAAGAAAGAAAAACAAGAAGAGGTTCTTCCATTTTAAATATTTCATATTCATCTGGATTTATTTTCCCTTCATCACTGCAATTCTTCCAACACCTTTGATCCTATGTGGTTTTTCCCCTCCAAAATTACCTGCTTTCTATATTCTCCTCAAGTAGTCTGAGCAATGAAATTTTTAAAAATGCTATTTTCCTGTGTTTAGTCAGTACCTGATATTTGGTAACTGTGTGCAGTAGATCAGGAATATGTCTGACTTGGAAACCTGAATGCAGGTCCCAGTGTATGTACATATTCACAGTCAGGATTCTGGCCTGTAGGCCACCTCTATTTCAACAACTTCTCTTACCCAAATTTAACTGAATTTCAAAACAGACACAAAAGTAGATGGATAAGTATAACGGGTTAGCTTTCTGTCCTTGTTAACAAGCTTTTTTCTTTTTCTTTTTTTTTTTTCCTGAACATGTCTGTTCTGTTGGAACTAAAATTAATTTGATAATCATTGAATCAACTCAAATGACCATAGCAGGATGGAAGACTAAACCAGCTGGTAAGGCTCCTCACCTCTACTCTGTGTGACTGATATAAATTCAGCCCTGTTGCATTTTCTTCCTTGCTTTATTTTACATAATTCTATCTGAAGCAGAACAAAGCAGGATATTTCCTGTAAGGTTGCCTTTTTGTGTGAAATATGTTGGATGCAAATGAAGCTATACAAGGTATTATATATATCCATCACACAGCTTCTGTCAATTTATCTTAAGGAAAAGCTAAAAAGAGAAGCATGGAGGATTCACAGGGTATGACAATGTACAAGTAAGATAAAGGTTTCCCTAAAGCAACAGGGTTAACTAGATCCTACGAGGATTAGTTTTCTAAGAGTTCATCCTTTTGGTATCTCCCACAGTTCTTACTGAAAATTAAATTAACATTATTCATGAAAATTACCTCATTTATTGGCTTTTTTGCTTACTTTAGAACCTACAACCATATGAACAGCAATGAATAAATATTCTACATTTAATTACTCTCATGAAAAGTCAAAAGAGGTTTCAGAAACAACATTTGATTTCTGTGAGAATTAAAAGAACATGAAAGAGCTTTAGCTCCACAATTTATTATTTTTGAGTTCTTTATGACTGTTCCTTCCCAGACTAAACCTAACCATTGTGTTAAACAATATATCATAGACTTTTATTTTACTGAGACTTAATTTATTCTTTTTCTGGTTTTTTTTTGTTGTTTTTTTTTTTTTTTTTAACCAATTACAATTTTGTTCAGTTTTAATTAGGACATGTCCCTTTGCTTTGTCTCTTAATATGTTACCATGCAAAGAGGTCCAATCTTCATTAGAAACGGATTCTGAGCAGACTGGAAATAAATGACTAATGGAAAACTAGGTAGGAGCAGGATGTAACTACAGGCCATGAATTTCCATGAGTGAATGCAAGGATGAAAGGATTTGGTTTTTCTAATCCATAACATGAGTTCCCTGCTACTCTTCCTTTAGGCCATTTATTTTTCTCAGGGATTTGGAGGAGCTACAGACCTTGACTTCACAGTTCTGCATAACTCAGCTGCCCATAATCAAAACAGTTGGAGCAGACACCCTTGTAATCAGCATGAAAATTAAGTAGGTGAGGAAAAAACAGGACTGAAGAGGATACAGACCAACACAATTCAAGGTAGATGCTTGGACATTTTCTCTTCACTCAGTTCTCTGTGCAAAAGACAATTACTACCAAAAGGACATGATTCTTCAGACATTGTAAGAGATGTAGGACCTCAAGAATACTATATTTTTTTTCATCCAGTTTATTTAATGGACTGCTTTAAATTGCAAGAAGAAAACTAGGTGTGCATTTATAATTTTTTTTTGATAGTTCAAATCAAATTTCAGTTTTATTTGTCATGGCAAGGAGGAGAAAGGAATGGGAGCTGAAGCAGCTAAATTCTCTAAGTATAATGACTAGCAAGCAAAGGAGAAAGAGAAGGGACACTGGAGTACCTTGCAGGTGAGTTCAGCAAGCAGAAGAAATACTTTCTTAAGGGGCCAGAAACAAACACAGAAAAGTAACATAGCTTGAAGTCAGCCTCCAGCATTTGGACAGGTGCTCAAAAAAGTAAAGGTGAGTTCAAACAAAAAATTTGAATTAGAAATTCACTGTGAAGTGTAAATATTGGTGTCCAGAATTTCACCTATGCTAAATAAAACATGACAAATTTCAGAAAACTTCAAACACGGCACAACCTTTCATTAAGGCTGTTGAAACTTATGTTAGCATTGGGAAGAAAAATAAAATAATATGCTTGCTATTAATTAACTTGTTGATTACCTGTAATAGAATTTATTTGATTTGGTTGGGAGTATCAGCAACATTGTGTGATTATAACTACATAAATTATGCAACAACTATACAATAGTGTCCTTGATTTTATAGTTCAATCCTCACTGACTACTTTTATCTGCATCCCATGATGACTTAACGATTTTTCATCAGCCTATCCTTTATGCTGCAGAGAACAGGTGCCTTTCTAGATTAATTTTCAACTTTTATAAAATTAAATATTTGATTTAGAATTTATTTGTACAACATCCCTCAATACTGTGACAGTTCAGGGACAAACTACAAACTCTGCTTTTGATAAATAATCAAAATTGTATTTCACCTGCTGCATACACTACTGGCCCAAAAATAAATTTATTAATGATGAACATAGGTAGAATCTGATTTTTACTGTACTAACTGGTCCCCTTCTCAACTTTACTCAACTGTGACTGAATAATTTTGCATGTATGTCTAGCAGATAACACCACTCTTTGGAGAGGTTGTGTGCTTGCTAGGCAGAGGAGACTGGACTAATGATTGACCTTTTCATCTGCATTTCCATGACTCTGAGGGTATAAAAGATCTTTAAAATGTTACCTGTCCCTGTATAGAAGCACCATCACAAATGCTCCTGGCATGTGGGCACCATAGGGTGAGAAGGAGCTCTGCAGGGTGACGGAACAGCCTTCTGGAAGGCTTTTCTGGCACACAAATCTCCCTCACAGTGTTTCAGTGCCACAGCTCACTCTCCTCTTAGGGCATGGGGAAATATTGAACAAAGGAGGAGAAAGTGTGAAATAACAGAATTAATGTATAGTTAAGCTCCTGTCTCTGTGGAAGGGAAGACGATAAACCTCTATTTTGCCCCATTTGTATTTGCTTTTCCAGACCATGTCCTCTGTTCCCACACAACAACAGCAGCTGCCCCTTGATTCTCTCAAAGACAGATCAAGTGACAGGTAGACCTGCCATGAAAAAGATTTTAATTTTAATCCCGTGGAATGTAACTTGAGTCAATAACCAGAAGAGATTCTTTGGGAACTTATTACAAATTATTACAAATACACAGTTTTGGGAATTTAGGATAGGTTGTGCTGCCAGTCACTGAATGTATCAGCTGGCTTACAGAATTTTGTAATTATTCCAAGATTTCATTTTTTTAATTGAATAACTTATGTAAAAATTCATAAGCAATTTTTTTGAAGTAATTATTTCTGAAAACCTGAACCTTTCTTGGAAATCAGGATTCTGTTTTCTGTTCACTGGATTGGTTAGAGGAGAACATAAGCTAAAACCCCAATTCTAAGTAATTCTAAAATCAACATTCTCTTGAAAATAGTCTCTTAAACTCTTCACTTAAACCACTATCTTAAGCAAATGTTTCTGCCAGTAAACTGAATCAGTAGTATATTTATAGAAAGCAGATATTACTGAATTTTTTTTTTTTTTATTTGGGGTGAACATCCATAAGCATTTTGAATCAGGCACCTTGTCCCAATTGCATTGCAACTTTTCCTACAGAAAAAAATGTGATAGTATGACTGGGTGTGAAAGTTATGTGAAGAATTTCTCACATTGCAGCGATTCAAGGAATTAATAATGTACTTGAGAGTTTTTTCAAATTAATTTACATTCTTTCAATTAAGGTTGAAATAATTTGAAATGACTGGCCCAACTACTATGCAGGAACATGCTCTTCCATTGCTTGATATGGCACTTGGCAGAGTTTGAACACATACTGTGGCACATATTTTTTATTACTTAAGAATCTGAGAAGGGCCTCAAAATAATGAAGAAGGAGTATATTTATTCCTATGTTTTCAAGTGTTTGACAGCTTTCTAAAGCCTTATGTTCAGTAAGCAATCTGTAAGGCCCTATTTATATGTCGTTTTAACACTCTGTTTAGAGTTTCCTTTAAAATATAGATCAGATTTTATAGCTGGGAGACTCCATCGTATGATCTGATTTCCTGTCCAAGACGTTTTTGAGGAAATTATTGCTCCTTGATCACAAAGCATGTTTTAGAAAAATCTGCTGTAATTGGTGACTAATACACGTAATCAGATTAGTTGCTGATGCTTTATGAAGCTGCAGTCCTGTACTATTTAACAGGTCATTTTACCCCAGCAAAACTAAAGTTCAGGAGGAAGATAAACAGTGCAAAGAAATACATTTCCTTTGTATTAATTCATCTCAATTTTTAATATTTTAATGTAAAAATTAAGGTAGAAATTAAACTGGTTCCTCTACTTTTCCACTTTCAGGAACCTCAAGAAGATTTGAAGGAAGAACTTTTAGTCAAATTTAGGGTATATAAAAAACGTGATTCTCCTCTCAGAGCAGAAAGCATACACTTTTCTACAGTCATGTTAAGCTCTCATAATGTCACTAGTAGTTAGAAAAAACAGCACATTTGAAATCTTACATGCAGAGTTTCCAAGTAAAACCAATACTTTTTCTGTTCTTAAATCAGAACAATCCTTGAAGCTCATGCTGCAGATCAAAGACTGTTAAAAACAATAACCTTTTTCATAGCTTTTAAAATTTGAAAATAGACTCCCTTTCTGAGTAGCTCTTCATAGTATGTCTATGAAAATAATACACTACTACTAGAAATCCATTTAATTAAATTAATAAAGATACTATATGAAACCTGTAAGCAAAGTGACACGTGACACTGCTGGGAAATATTTTTTGAGTAATTTGATAATGAAGAAGTTCCCTTCAGACTGTTTTAGGTATCATTTATTTTACTGTTAATGATATTGGACAGGCTTACTTAGATCTTTAGGCAATGTGATCCATGATGTGTCTGCTGGTTACTTGCTTTAAGAGCTACAGCTTGCAGTGCAGACAGCAATGTATATTTTGAGAGCTGATGTTCCTTAAGTGCCAAAACCTAGAGTCTAAGTTACATAAAAAAATGAAAGCTAAAAATTTGTCACCAAAAAGGAAATTTGATGCTCTGCAAATTGTAAAGAAAAGCACAGAACTGAAATGCACCAAAAATATTCTAAGGTCAATCTCCTTGCCCCAACTCCTCCAGTCATTAAAGTGTCATCCATCGCTGAGGAGTTTAGTCTTACTCTCAGAAGCCTATATCCAAGAGCCCTCCAGAAAGCTTCTGAACAAACTCTCTCTTACAGAGCTTTTGCAGAATTTGTATACCCTTTTGGAATGATATAGTGGGGAAGGAGATTTGATCCTGGCCCAGCTGCCAGGTGGTGTAATTTAGGGTGCAGAACTTACACTTTGAAGTGTAGTAAATTGCAGAAGTCATACATGAGGAAGGCATGGGTTACATCGTGGGTTACATCACCAGGCTCTTTTTATGCTGGTTTTAGTCAGCACAAATCAGGTTTCATTCTGCAACCGTTATCTTGAAATGAAGGTATGCACTTCAGCTACCTCTGCCAAGACATCATGGAGTACATTCTCCTTTTCCCTTTGTGGAAAAAACACCACAAAACAAATACAAAAAACAGAACCCAAACCAACAAAAAAACAAACCCACACTTTTTTGTACCTAGTTAAATTAAATTATAATTAGTAATATGTTTTGAGCATTTGGTGATGTTCAGGGTACTCTATATCATGAGATAGTCAGAATGCAGAACTCCTTAGTTTAAGAAGAAGAAAAACCATCTTTGTATTTGACAAAAAGAGAAAGAAGATGCAAGATGTGAAATGTCACACTACTTAAAATAAATCAGAAATCTCAAAAAAGGGCAAGCTTAATAAAGATGGAAAGATTAACATACATTTTTTTCTTAAATGAAAAAAAAGTTATGATTTTTCTCTATATTTGAAAACTTACTTAGAAATTAAGCAATACTATTTTATTCCCAAGTTGCAGAGGAGATCTGTAGAATACAGAGGGATCACATACGGCAAATTAAAAAAACTGAGACTTCAAAATTCTTTTAAAACAAAATTTTACTCAGGATTACAGATAACAGTTGTGTGTAGCAGCATGTGATGTTTGCTAATGAAACCAAAGGTGTGGAGTTCTGTTTGAGCTACCAGCACATTAAAAAAGGCAGACAAAACATAACTATGCAGTTATAAATGCTTTACTGAGCAGAGACACCAGAAGCACAAGCAGTAGATAAGGAAATAAAAAATTACTGGGTGAAGACATTCTAGATTAAGCCAGACACAACTCAAATGAGGGCTACGTTTTTTTTCTGGCTGGGTTGTAAACCTGATTAATCAATTCATGCTAGGATTTGAGCTGTCTTAATTCATACTTAGTATAAGAACAAGAAGGACTGCAATTATGGAGTATTGGAAAATAGAATATTTTCAGAGAATAAAAATTCTGCTTTGGCAATGACAAAGCCTAAGTTGAAGAAGTTGAAAAAGAACAGTTTTAGAAGCTAGGGGGCGAATAGCTGCTACCTACTTGCACCTGTAGCCAGTTTAAAAAACTTGTTTTGCTGAAATGTTCCCCTTAAAATAAAATATAATCATTGCTCTAAACAAAAAGCAATCAGCAAAAAAATGTTAACCTAATATTTGCATTATCATGGCTACAGCTTCCCAAAACTTTGAAGAAATTGCTGAAATTGCAGAAATTGCATCTGATTCTTGTGCTGATGAGCTCCTGTGGAGTCAAGGGGCAGCAGGGCCAACAATGGTAACCGAAAAGGGCAGTACACTAGTCTTATTGTCTTTATCCTCTGGCAAATCAGTTTTCATTGGGGTTTGTATTGTAGGAATCCTTAGAATGAGGAGAAGACAAAAAGGAAATTGAGGAAAGAAAAGACCTTCAAAACACAGAGAAACTGAGAAACAGACCTTCAAGATAGAGGAAAGACATAATGAATTTTAATAAAAAGCACAGTGAATCACTAAGAAAGACCAGTTAGAAGATGATATCAGGAAGAAATGGAATTTTGTTTCCTGTGTTTCCTTCTCTTCCTACTGAAATGGCAGTAAAGAAGTGATTTATTTTAAAAATAAATGTAGGAAAGTGTGGAGATTGATAGGCTTAGTCAGAGATCTCTGGGAAAAAACAGGGTAAAAGAGTGAAAGAAAGATGACAACATGCAAAAAACTACTTCTCTAGTGGCAAAATAGTTTGCCTTTATGCCCAATTGCTTGCTGACATTTCCGGAGTGCTGGAGCCAAAAGGAATCTTTTTTGTGCACAGAATGTATTTTGTATTGATATTCTGTGTATTGAACAGAAAGCTCTTGGAAGAACAACATGTGAGAAGAAAGAATTAGACTAAAATTAATAAAAAAGGGACATTGAAAATTCAGATCTTTTCAGGACCATGCCGAATATACAGATATAAATAGATAAAACACTTAGACTTCCCAAAATGACCTGTGAAGAGCTGAGTATATAGGACCAATTAAAAATAAAAATTGTTGACAAATAGACTGAATGAACACAATTATAATGTTGTAGTGGAACAAAGCAAACACAGCGCTAACAAATATTAGCATTACCATAATACATAGCCTATTCCATAATGTAAACTAATGGCACTACTGTTTATTCCAGACAGCTAAGCACTGTTCTGCATGTCAATATGTAGTATAAAAATTATCCCAAACTAAATATCATTTTCTAAGTGAAAACTTTACTCACAAACCTGGAAGAGTAAACAGAAACTAAAAACTGAACATCAGAAATCTTGCATTACTTTCACGCTGTTCAATCTCTTGTAGCATCTTTATCTCAGAATCTAAGAATCACAGAGAGGTGGAGGCTGGAAAGGACCTTTGGAGGTCACCTTGGATAGCCCCTTGCTTGAGGAAGACATCCTAGAGCAGCTTGCCCCGGACCATGTTCAGATGGCTTTTGAAGGTCTCCAAGGACAGAGACTCCACAATCTCCCTGGACAATCTGTGCCACTTCTTGGTCACCCTCAAAGTAAAAAAGGGCTTTCTGATCCTCAGAGGAAAACTTCTGTGCTTCAGTACATGCCCATTGTCTCTGCTCCCATCACTGGTCACCACTTGTAAGAGCCTGGCTCTGCCTTCTCTACACTGGACCCATTCTTGGTTTAGTTTTTGTTCCCAGATTTGTGTAATAATTGTCTAAAATTTATGAGTTTTTCTGTCTGTCTTTGTATCTCTTTCACATTGATTTTCTAGCTTGTTTGCCCTGAAATTAGTCTTCGAAGAACCAGTTTTTGCTACATGCTTCTTGAATCATAATATACTATGCATGTCTATGATACTCCTAAGTTAATATTTTCAAGAGTTTTTCAAAAAGACTCTATTGGGATTGTATGAGCTTGTAAATGTTCTGTGAATGAATTTAGCTCTTGCTTAATTGTGACCACCTATTAGTTAGTGCTGGATCCTGAGCACACTATTTTAATAAAACGGAGACACATTGAGCAAACTAAAGTTCTTTTCAGGGAAATTCTGCAGTTTTCTTTCTGTTGCATGATGATCAGAAGTGAATCACTGTGACTGCAGAGGAGGAGGGGGAGGAAAACAGAGAGAAGTTGAAAGAAAACAGACTAATTCTGATTAGACTTGCAGTTGAAATAACAGAAAATTATCATGTCAACATCTTCGTTGTTTTTGGAAATAAACATTGCAGTACTGGAGTCTGTAATTAACCTTCCTGTGGATTGCTTCAATGCAGTGTATTTAGCTGTGGTCTTAAATGGGAATATGACCAAAATATGGAGCAACAGAGCCTAACAGGAATAGATGTGCTATATCCACAGAGACACATGCTAGCATTTGGTATAGGCACTGTTTCTCTGATCTTCAGCATGATCCTTCCAAAACCATTCAAGTTACTGATCTCAGTTTATTAAAACTAGGAAATGGACAGGGTGACTAAGAGGCTTTTTCATTTTTATTCAAATCTGTACCTATTGCAGTAGCTTCCTGCTCACATATTTTTCTTCAAGTAAAAAAAGGGCTCATCCTCTTCCCCATAAACTGTCATTTGGTACTTCAGTCCTTCCTGATGAATCATTCCTTCTAGACATTTTCCCATCAAATTCTTTCTATCAGTCTGTCAAATAATCAAGTATCTGGACTTCTCAAGAGAAGATGTTTATTTTCAGAATTACATGTCAACATTTATAAATCCCAACTGTAGGCAGTGAGAGCAGAAATGGTATACCTTCAAAAACTTGTATTGGGTCGGGATGAGATGGAGCTCATTTCCCCCATAGGAGGCCCCCCAGTGCTGTGCTTTGTGTTGGTGGCCAGAAGGGTGTTGGTAACACACCCATGTTTTGGCAGGTGCTGAGCAGCCCTGGCACAGCATCAGTGCTGCCTCTCCAGCACTCCGCCCCGACGAGGAGGCAAGGTCTTGTGGGGGGACACAGCTGGGACAGCTGATCTAAACTGACCAAAGGAATATAACATACTGTGTCTGGTCAGAAATAAAAGATAAAAGGAAGGAGGAGGGGAGAGAGAATTCCAAGCAGGGTCAACCCACCACAGTACTGTCCTTCCTATTTTAAAGTAGTAGATTGTAGGTAACTGTTTTTGAACAAGATATTGGCAAACTTCAACTCCTCTGAAATAACTCTGAAATGCAGGAGTCCCTTTGAAAGCCCATGAGTGGTAGTACAGAGATTGCCAAAGTTTGGTTATCTAGACAGACTGAAAACAGAGAAACACATTGTTCAGATTCTGAATTAACCAAAGGAATCAAGACTAGAGACACTAATGTGAGGATAATAACTATTGATCAATTCATAAATAATTGATGATGTAGAAAGCACTTCTGGTCCCTTCTTCAACTAGACTCTGTGTCAAGCCATAAGATTTGAAAAGGCATCCAGTGCTAATTTCAAGAAGGGTGGATTGACAGGTGTTATTTTACTTATTGATTACACCCATATTTTAAAATAGGCATTAAGCCTTAATGCGTCTATTACCACTAGATGCCAATAAGTGTTTTCCTTCTAAAGAATTTCTTCTTCTGATGGTAAATACTTACAGATTTTGAAGAGTTCACCTCAACATATTCTTGCATTTGCTTTAGAAAGATTTATTTAATCTTTTCCTTGAATGCATATCTCAACATTTTTTTGTAGCTCTTTATTATTCAAGGAGTGAACAAGAGAAACACACTTATTTTTGAAGGACTGAAAATTCTTGTTAGATAAAGGAGACAAAAACCAGACAAGGAATCTATATCTTTCAAGTGGTTCAGAAGGAAGAACTGATAGCTAGAGGTTAAAAATAATAATTAAAGAGATAAATGCAACCTTGGGTAAGCAAAAACAGTGTATTGTAGTGGTTGCCAGATCTTTTCACCTCCATGTGAGCTATATGCTAGAAAGAAAAAGCCCAGGCACAGCATTTTGGACAAATACCAGCCAGGAAAGATGATTCTATTGACAAGAATATGGGTAAGAAAAAGGGTCATAAGCCAGTCTGAAGGTTAAATGAGATGCATGCTTTTGTTATAGAAATTAGAAAAATTCCAGATGGGTGAAATTTGCACCAGTGCTTGGACCAGAAATGCAGAAAGAATTAAACACTCAACTCCTTGAAAAGTGAGGTCCTCATTATCCATGATCTTACAGTGCCTGGCAGTTTAATGAGGCCTAACCAGGCATTTCCTTCTCTGTAATGTTTTTTTTTCCCAGGGAGCAAAAGTTCAAGAGTTGATTAGCTACATAAAGGATTAACTTTGCTCAGTAGAACCCACTGTCCATCTGGTCTTGATCCCAAGGGAGAAAACAGGTGACACTTTAGCATATTTACACAAGTTTTGAGCTAAACACCCACTGCACACACACTTTCCTTGTCTTTACACCCATCCTGAGCCAGAATCCAAGAAAACCGCACAGGTCATGGTTGTCAGCTGTAGTGGAGAACTGAGGAGGCTGTAAAGTGTATTTTCCTGGCTTATTTGTTTTCACATGGGGAAAATAAAAATCACCAGTGCTAGTGATGGGTCAAAAGATGACGGACACAGTCTAACTGGCATTGCAAATCAAAACAGCTGATTTTGAGCTCCTGTCAGGTACTTGTGCTGAACTATTAGTTGCCTGGAAGTTCCCTGCATGCACAGTAAAGCTAAAATTTACATTGCCAAAATGCATCTGTATTGCTGCCAAGGGGAAATAAGCCAGAGACTGAACTTCAAATCCAGGCATGGGATGTGAGGTAATTTTACCCCGTATTTGCCACTAGTTTCCTTTGTGACGCCTGGAAGTTCTTCCTTGAACTTTTCAAAAAATCGTACTGAACACATAAAATTAATCAGCTCACAAAGAGATTTCAATGAATATTAAAAATATTTGTCCATAGCCCTGTGTTCTCCAGCTGGAATCAGAGACATGTTCTTCCTGTGACCCTGAATACTGTGACCATGGTGTACCCTACTGCTTTGCAGCGCAACAGATAGAGACTGCAAAAAAAAAAGTCATATCCAGATTGTTAATGTTAGGGGCTTCTTTTCCCAAGAGAGGCACTTTTTTCCTGACTGGAAAATGGAAAGAAACTCCTCCTGCAAATAATCAATAGCCCACAGATTAGTGAACCTGTATGACATGTGGAAGAATCAAACTCATTTCCTAAAGAGACCAACAAGTTCTTTTATGGGTTTTCTCTCCTGGAACTGTTATGTGGGAATACGCAAACATTATTTGGCTAGAAAGAAGGTAGCTTTGGGTTTGCCAGGTGGAGGTTGAAGATCCTACCGTGATGGATGTTTGTGTGCAATGGTTTGTGTTCATGGAGAATCAGAGAGTGGCTCACTGCTGAATAGCCAACAGATGAACAGACATGTGCCACAGGGATGTGAACCTGAGCCTTTCACTCCTAAACAAGTTTACTGCCCTTCAAACTGCTTAGATTGGAACATCTTTATATGCCTAAGCATTTAAGCAGGTGGGATGTTAAACAACAGCTCACGGAAACTGACACTTGATTTATCACAACAGACTACTGATAGTAGTGTGTTAGCACCTGTCAGACTCCTAGACATCAATCAAACCCCATGAAAGAGCAAGTAAATACTTACTGTGCATGCACTCTACAATTACTTTGCCGGTGAAAGAAGCATTGATTTGCCAGGATGCACTGAGGATTAGTCATAGAATCCTAGAATATGCTGAGTTGAAAGAGACCCATAAGGATCACTGAGTCCAACATCTGGCCTTGTGCAGGACACCCCAGGAGTCACACCATGTGCCTGAGAGCATTGTCCGGATGCTTCTTGAACTCTGTCAGGCTTGGTGCTGTGACCACTGCCCTGGGGAGCCTGTTCCCATGCCCAACCACCCTCTGGGTGAAAAATCTTTATGTTATTTAACATGAACCTCCAGTTGTCCAACAGAGAATGGACAATGCCCAAACCATTTAGTATTCTCACTATTTTTCTTGCATAACCAGAAAAGACACCCACATTATCTGAATCTCTGCAGAAAAGAAGGCACTAGGGAGATGAGTTGACATCACTGAAATACATGTAATAATGGTCCTGGAACTGAATGAAAGTTCTATATAGGCTGAAATTCATCCACTGCTTTTCTCAAAATAAAAATCAGGTTTGGAATTGCTAGAAAAAATCAGACTGTATTTCTTTCAAATTTGGATGTTGTCAACAATGCATAAAATCAAACTTCACCTCAGGAACGGTATAAGAAAAAAGAGGAATTTTGAAATATTGAAAAAAAGGAAACATATGGAAGTTAAATTTAGGGTACAGGAAGTATCTCCTCATGTCTCTTTCTATTGTTGCTGTAACAAACTGGAATATGAGGAAATGCACGTACTAACAATCACAACAATCTTTAATTCATAGAAGTTCAACATCAGCCTGCTCAAACTTTTCAGTGGAGGATAAAATATTTAGATATTTGCCACCCTAATCATTGCATCTGATTAGTATTTATCTCCATCCTGCTAACAGGATATCTTCTCAGAGTGCACACAGAAATGGGGACCAGAGCACTGAAAGGGTGTCTCACATACCTCAGTTTCAGCTCCTCCACAACCCTGAAGAGCCCTAACTTAGCATCTAGAAGTCTACAAAGCAATTCGAAGCACTCTTTCTGTATGAACAATGCCGTGCCAAAAACTGCTGTCCTTACAGAGCACGTATCTTTGCAGCTTCCTGAAGGCTAGGATTCGACAGTGTGGGATTTCTTGGCCCAGTTTGTGTATTCCTCAGGTTTTAAGATGGCAATTTTTCAGGATTTTTTGCAGTCATATGTCGTTAAAAATGCTGAATACTTTACCTTATTTAATCCCTGGTACTGAAAAGTAAAATTGAATTGTGTGAAAGGTGTAGTTGCATTAGGACGGAAATTTTAGACCTTTTATTTGAATTTCCTGTTAAATCCTGATCTAACAACCTCCATTCTGTAAGAGACAAAAAACCATAGGGTTGTAGAATCATAGAATGATTTGGTTTGGAGGAGATCTTAAAGATCCTCTAATTCCAAATCCTCTGCTGTGGGCAGAGACGCCTTCCACCAGAGCACGTTGCCCAAAGTCCCATCCAGTCTGGCCTTGAACGCTTCCAGGGATGAGTGTCTTCAACTTCTCTGCAGAAAATATTGACTCCAATCCAGCGGGTCACTTGAGACCACATATTTTTGCTATACAGTCCCATTGTCTCTACTGCGATCCCAGACCTTAACGTTAAGTACATGTCCCAGGGCTTCATGGAGTTGGGACACAAATTTTCAGAATCTTGCTGTTTTTACCATGCCAAATGAATCCCCTTCTGAACAATTTCTATTTGAAAAGAAAGAGGAAACAAATATCAGCTGTAACTTATGTGAGCTTCCTTATATATGTAGGTTGTGTGCCAAATCTTCTCATTAATTTTATCATTAAAGCTTTTATAACAATATTTAGAGACTTTTCAAATATAGAGAAAATTTCAGATAACTGAAATCAAAGTAAGATAGGCTGTCATTAAGACAAAGTAATTGTCATCTAACTGTGGCCTGTAACATTTTTATATTGCCACAATGTAGTAAGACATGCTCTTTTTGAGAATGCTATCAACTTCAGAAAATATTACAGAGTGTGCCTCCCTAGGAGAAAAAACAATGAATAAAACGTAAGCACAAAATGTCAGAACTAGCTTTCTGAGTATTGAGAAGCAGGATAATAAATCTTGAGGTTCAATAATACATCTATTTAGTAATAGAGATGAATATATGATTGTAATATAAGTCTTGTAATATGCTAGTAAGCACTGTATTACTTACTGTTTGATGAAGTTTTCATTTAATATAGAAAAAAAGCACTTCTCCTTGTCCTTCATGGAACACAGTTTGCATCATTTATGAAAGTGGTTTTTGTATTACAGTACCAAAACAAAGTTTTATCAATTGCATGTCTGGCCATCTGCCTACTTTTAGTTTGAGGATTAAATGTTTATCATTAACAGTTTTTTTAAGTGCTGGAACACACTAATTTTTGTTCTGTGCTTTAATGGTGGTATTTGCTCGATATGTCCACCATGTAATGAAAGGTTAAATGAAAAGCATGTTTATTATCTTTCTCAACAGCAGTACACACAGGGTTTGATGGTTTTTGGTTTTCTAGGTGGTACTGGCAAAACCTTTCAAACTCCTACTTCTTTCTCTTGCTCCATAACAAGGGCAGACTGGCCACAATATTTAAATGGAATATAGCTACTTGATTTAGTCCGGATGTTGAGTACTTCCATTTGCTCTTCCCAGGACTATAAGTTAACTAACTTCTTAGTTGTTTAACTAATAATTCCTATTTGCTCCTCAGTTTCTCCCCCTTTTTCCTTCTCTCTGTCATTTGGCCACAGCAGATAGGCTATTCTCTCTTGATTTCACTGATCCCCACCTTGATACAGTACTGGTTGCCCTTACAAAACATCAGTTCTCTAGCATATGAAGAAGAAGAGAGATGTGGAGATGAGAATTTTGTCACTTTACTCCAAAAGGCTTTTTCTTTTAATGATAAAACTTGACATGAGATTTTCTCTTCTCATTTCCTTCTACTTCTGGTGCACCTGTGGTACCAACCACTCCCAAATTTCTCATTTCCCAGTCAGCATTTCCTTGCTTTTTTTTCATACTCTCCCTGATACACAAAAGAATCTTCTTGAAAAAAAGAAACCACAGAACAACCCCCACAAAAACCCAATTTTTTTTAATGCTCCCTCCTTAAATACTCCTTTGTCAAAATACACTGTTAGGATCTTGGAAACGCTCTGATGTCATGAAGACTGTCTCTTCTGCAAACCAGCACCTTCTCAGCATTGCCTCCCTTGCCTGGACCTAGATATTGTCTCGTATACTTCTCAAGTAGGTATCATGAATCCCTATTTCATGAACTGAACAGAGGCCGTAAGCCCTATACCATCAGTGGAAACGGGAGCAGGCTGCAAAAATAAACTTGGGAGCTGCTGATTTTAAATTGTAAATTTTGTGGATGACTTATCTTCTGTGTGCATTATCATACAGTGTGGTATCTATTTTCCACCTTCCTTTAACTTCAGTGCCATTTTTTAAGTGAGCAACTGTGATCACTAATGAGGATAATTTTATAACGGCTGCGAATAAGTAAGCATATGCCTAAGCTATCTAGGTGACATGACAAAATTCTAAGGGATCAAGTAGCACATAATTCTAAAAAAAATCACTGTGGATTCTTGCTGGTGCCAAATCTGGGACTTGTGCCAATGCTGTACCACGACTAGGCATTTCTTGAGCAGAAACAGAGCTGCCTGGACAGTTCAATGTCCCCTGACTGCGAGCACGTACACAGCCCCATGTAGTCCTACTTGCACAAGGAAGGGTAGGATGTCCCTTTGATAAATTGTGTCCATCAAAGAGATTGTGAAGCTATATAATATCCTTTATCTAGCCAACCACTAGCAGAGGAGGCGCAGTCGAAGGAAGTGGCTCATGGCTTGGCTGTATCATTACATCCTGATGAGGAAGCTAGGAGCAAACCAGAATTGCTCTTGATCTGCCGTGAGGGAGAGAGCACACCGCGGTCAGTGACTGGTCACCTTGGCTTCCTGGAGTGGGGGTGGCTCCTCGCCAGCCTTGCACTAATCATAGCTTGAACAAGCAGAGGAAATGGGGGTCCACTGGGAACAACTCTGGTCTACTTAGGTCTTGTAAATAATCCTGCAGAAATTTCATTTTTCTCATCTGCTCAAGGACAAGGGGCACAAATCTATCTGAATAGTACTGGTATCAGAAAATCCCTGAAATGTTGATTGAACCCATTGCTGGGAGATATTTTTATCAATTTCATTTCTCTTTAATTTTACAGCAGAAGAACTGAAGAGGGAGAGCAAAAATCATTCTGCACCGATGTAAACAACCGTAAATATTACTGGATAAAAATAACACGTTTCAAAATCACTTTTATATCTCTAATTGCTATCAACTTGTATGGCCAAAATTCTGTTCTGTTGGTGGCATAATTAACCCAAATTATGTTATAATGTGATACTACACCAGACTTTTCCTGTTTACAAAGCTGTGGCCGTTACTTGCAATTTTAACATTATATCTAAGCTGGCTGTTTCAAATGAAATTTCAAAATTGCTAAAAATAACCCTTGTGAAATGAATTTAGTAAGCTAACCTTCTGGGAAAGCCACTCTGCCACAAATAATTTTGAATTTATTCCATTCATCTCCTTGGCTGACTTTTTATTATGTTTTTATTCAAATGTACTGTGTCTTGTCTACCTATAGTGTCAGTTTCAGTCATAAAATTGCATGAACCAAATACATAAACCACAAACGACTTGCAAATCTGGTAAGACAAAACTTTTCTAATTAAATTTTTTCAACACAAAAAATGAATATATTCTTCAATTACAGAAGGACCATATAAATAAGAGTCTGACTTCACTAAATCAGTAAACTAATTATACTATATTTGAAAACGAAAAATGCATATTTGATACTGAAAATCACTGATACCAAAACCAAATACAAATTCCAGATACATTGAAACCTTCCTTTACTCTTACTGAAAATTATATCTAGATGTATTAAAGACGTATTATTATAAACAAAATTTTTTGTTCTACATCATCAAAATAAGTGCACGGTTTAGATCTGCAGTTGCTATGACTTCATGTGAAAAGACAGAAAAGACCTCACAACCATCCTATCTGCGAAAACTTACAGGGGCAAAAGATACATTTTAATAGGTTATGAGACCTGGGCTACACTGAAATGTTATGCCCAAGGATTCCAGCTTTCTTGCATTCTAACTCACTTTATCCTATTTTTGAGACAAGTGTTTTTAAATGCTTCATCAGAGTCACGTGATTCTGTTTTCCTGTAAGCTTCCTTTACTCACACATCCTCCAGGCTAATTGCATTTTATCTCTGACAAAAGATGCTGCACATCACTTCCTTCCTACCTGGGGGTTTAGTCCAAGACTTTCCAAGGGATCAGCATTCTCAACTCTCACCCAGAGGGGACACAAAGCAGCACAGTAAGACTGAAGGGAAAGAGGCTCCTGCTGCCAAGGGTCACAGGGCATTGCCTAGCAGGAAACAGACACTCTGCGTGTGACATCCTGCAGGATTTATTTGGCAGGTGGGGAGGCTGAGAGCCCACACTGCATCGGTGGAAGTGTGGACAATTTTCCTCAAAAAAATGTGTTCCACGACGGTCACGGGTACTTATCATGCCCTAAGTCTACAGTTATATCCACCCCCTCCTAAAGCACCAAGGTATAAAGATGTGTTCTGAAATTAGCTAACTAATGAATGTGGTCTGGAGAGCATGTTGCAATTTCCCTCTGCTTTTCTTCCTTCATATATTTAAAGTGTTCTTTGCAGAAGAAGCAGTGAGATTAATTTTTCATGCAGGTTGATCACAGAACATGTATGAATACAAGTCAATACATGGACGAGTGGGATTGGAACATGAATGTCGTATTTATTTATGAGAATGCTTGTATGCTGTATATATTACACACAGACAATACCTGCTGACAGTGAGATAACTGGGAGGGTGAGATTTGTCATCCATACCAAAGCAGGCTTTTGCTATCTAAGTATCTTTTTTATCTTCTCGTGCCATGGGTAAAGGATGTGGTGATCTGGTCTCTTGAGATGGTGAAGCTGTTGCTTGCTTCATAAGTAGCAAAATCACAGAATCATAATGGCTGGAAAAGTCCTTTAAGGTCATCAAGTCCAACTGTCAACATAGCACCACCACCATGTTCACCATTAAACCATGTCCTCAGGTGCCTTATCCACATATTTTAGGAACACTTCTAGGGATGATGACTCCACCACTTCCTGTAGAAGTCTTTTCCAATGCCTTACAAACCTTTCTGTGAAAAAAATTTCCCTGATATCTAATTTAAACCCCCCCTTTTGCATCTTAAGGCTACTTTCTTTTTTTCCTCTCACTTGTTACCTGAGAGAAGAGACTGACACTCACCTGGCCACAACCTCCTTTCAGGCAGTTGTAAAGGGTGGTAAGATCACTTCTGAGCCTCCTTTTCTCCAGGCTCCAGAGAATCCCAGCTCCCTGAGCCCCTCCTCACAGGACTTGGGCTCCAGACCCTTCACCAGCTCCATTGGCCTTCTTCAGACTCACTCCAACACCTCAATGTCTTTCGTGGAGTGAGGGGCTCAAAAATGAACACAGGATTTGATGTGTGGCAAAAGAACTCATCAGTAAGAAATTGCACTAAACTCACCACAGAGAAATTCCCAAGCTCATTCTCTTTTGCTTCTTCCACTTCTGCATTGGAAACCGACACCTGTTTGAAGAGACTTTATAAAAGAAACCTCTTCACATTTTTGGTACCTAGAACACATGGAGAATTAATCCCTTCAACTCAACTGCTCCCCACTACTATCACCTGTCAGTGGGGAGTCTAGATCAATTCCTGATGAAAAGTTATTCTCTTTGCAGCTCTCCAAGCTGTTGCTACTGAATGGCTAGTGTGGCTGTAGGAGATGAAAATCTTTGGAAATGGGAACTTCATGAAGTACATAGAGAAACACATTAAAAGACAGAAGGAAAAGTTAAGAAAACACTAAGTCATGAGATGCCACACAAGAAGGCTCAGCCCTCACATTGTACTGTTGCATGCACACATCATGAGATAAAACATAGTTGAGGATTCAGAGAAATATTATACCTCCTTTGTAGATTCCCTCCGCTACCAAGATTTAAGGATTGCTTTCATTTCTTACAGGGAGTTTTTGAAGACAACTAGTATTTTTTTTGTTCAAACATCTCCTTGAAAGGCTAAGAGGAGGGATGGTAAAGAGTGAATGTTAGAAATAACCAAAATCAGGCAGCACACTTGGATGCTGGACACACAACTCATACCATTGTTAGAATATCCTGATGAGGCAAAACACAGCACTAAATGCAGTTCTGAAAAGTAATGGAATGTGATGTTCCCGCGCAGCTCCAGCATCTTAAAAGAGGTAAGTAGGCATTTTTAGTAGTGGACAGTTCCACTTCATCCTTAACTAATAGAAATTGGGATAAATTTATTGACTTCAAAACAACTAAATCCATTTGCACTGGCTTAAAATATAGTTTATTGATATTTTTCTCTTTTGTCTGAACAAAACTAATTTTAGCTGAAGGAAACTAGTTGATCATTAGCAAAATTGCCATAAGAAAACAATGTAATGGTTTATGGTTAATGTCTTCATAAACCACTTTGAAAAGTCCATTTCTCATGGAGTTTAAGATTTTTCAGAGCTTTACCATTTGATTTCATTGGTGTTACAATGCAACAACAGCTGTGAATTTAGTTTGTCTAAGTGAGTGTCTTTTTTAATGATTGCTTGACTTCATTTTTTCAGAAAACAAGGCCCTGTCCTAAAAATTAAAATTGCTGTTTCCTAGGTTTGGTTTTATTCCAACCTAACAGGAAATATGAAAAGCAAGAAAACAGCAATATTGGTTGTTAATGGAAAGTAGAAACTGAAAGAGTTCTTTCCATTCTACCAAGTGTTATTATACTGTCTAGAAAATTTAGGATTCTAGTGTTGGAAATGTTACATACAATAATTAGAATCAATACCGTATTTTACAATACCTCAGTGCCAGTGCAAGTTTCTTATATTGTGGCACATATCAGGATCTCAGAAGTCATGTTTAAAAACTGGCACATCAAACAGAACAGAAATATGAGCTACTCCATCGTGTCCGGACAGAAACACTATATAACTTTGGAAGGAACTTTTTAATAATGAGAAAGGAACTGAGCCATTATACTAAATAAACTATCACTAATGAATTTCCAGAATGAGGATGAGTTTACAATTCAAAAGATTTTTTTAAAAGAGACAGAAATTCTTAGTGATCTCTTGCAGACCAGTGCTTTGTTCTGAAGTTCTTCCCTTGAGACTAAGGGGAGGGGGGTCACTGTAAAGTGACTTCGTGACCCCTGTGAAGCAATGAAAGAATACAGATGTTCAGAATATGTACCCACAAATGAAACTGGCAGCATAAAAATGACTGAGTCAGACATTTTGCGCTCATTTTTGTGCATGCACACTCATATTAATTCACAGATGGGGATTAAAGAAAAATGAGCATAATTTTCCTTAATCTCCCTATATCACAAACATTAAATTTCTCTCCCTTATCCCTGCTCAGAGTACAGGATAACTTGCCCTTCTGTGGCATATGGCTTGTACATGTTAAAGTACATGCCAGAAAAGCAGCCTGTGTTTGAAGATAACACAAAACTAATCATTTATCACTTCACTTGAAACTTCGCTCCAATGATTAAATGTTCTCACTGTTTAAAACATGAGTTTAATGTTTAAAAATGTGTCTGTCTTCATTATGTGGGTTCACTTCCAGCCACTGGTTTCTCTTACGTTGTTCTGTTTTGTTGATGCAGGGGGCAGGGACACCTTCCATTAGACCAAGTTGCTCAAAGCCCCATCCAGCCTGGCCTTTCTGGGGGTGGGACATCCACAACTTCTCTGGGGAATCTGTTGCAGTGCCTCAGCAACCTCACAGCAAAGAATTTCTTCCTAATGTCTAATTAAAACCTGCTTTCTTTCAATTTAAAGCCATTTCACCTTTTCCTATCACTAGATACCCTTAAAAAAATGTCCCTCTGCAACATTCTTGTAGGCTTCCTTTAGGTACTGGAAGGCCGCCTTAAGGTGTCCCTGAAGACTTTTGTTCTCCAGATTGAGCAGTCCCAACCCTCTCAGGAGGATTATAGGAGATAATAATCTTTTTGATGGCCTTCTTCTGGACTCAATCCAACAGGTCCATGTCCTTCTAGTGCTGGGGACCCCAGAGCTGATGCAGCGCTGCAGGTGGGGTCTCAGCAGAGCAGAGCAGAGGGGCAGAATCCCCTCCCTGGCCCTGCTGGCTGCGCTGCTTTGGATGCAGCCCAGGACACCTTTGGCTCTCTGGGCTGTGAGTGCACATGACTGGGTCATGCTGGGATTTTCACCCAGCAGCACCCCCAAGTCCTTCTTGGCAGAGCTGTTCCCAATCCCTGCATTCCCCGGGCTGTATTGACAGTGCACCACCTTGCACTTGGTCTTGTTAAACCTCATGAGGCCCCACAGTCCCACTTCTCGAGCTGGTCCATGTCCCTCTGGATGGCATCATGTCTTTTTAGGAGGGTCAACAGCACCACTCAGCCCAGTGTCATTGGCAAACTTGCCGAGAGTGCCCTCAATCCCTTTGTCTATGCCATTGATGAAGATATTAAATAACACTGGTCCCAATATGGACGCCTGAGAGATACCACTTGTCACCAATATCTATTAGAACACTGAGCTGTCTCCCACTGCCCTCTGGATATGACTGTCCAATCACTTTCTAATCCATTAACCAGGCCACTCAATTTTAACAAAATGTAAATTTTGATGAGATTTTGTAGGAGTCTTGTTGAAAGCTCCTACAGATATCATGAGAACCTGATACCAAGTATGAGACAAGCACTTAGAGAAAATCACCCAGAATAAGCTGAACTGTCAGTAGATACCAAGGATATTCGCAGGCCAAAGCTATTGGAAGCCAGAAAGTCACAACAGAACTTGTTGAACTGTATCTGTCTGGTACTTCTCTGGGGAGAAAGGAGAAGAATGGGGAAATGCTGAAAGGAGGAGACAAGTATCACTGCAACAGGAGCAGTTATAAAGACTAAATTATTTTGAAACTAGAGGTAAAGTCTAAAATAATTTCATTTTTTATGATTCTGACCAAAAAGAAGACATATTCCATATTTTCAGTGGTTCATGTTTATATTTGCATGACTATTACATTAATGGTCCTAGAACTGATGGCATGGTTCAAGAGGAAAATACCAAAGCGCTGTCTGCTATGGTGATCCTCCTGAGCAGGTAGGAGTCAATTTTGTATTCTACATTGAAGCTAATCATAGCCCACATACGTTTAATCAACAGTCACGGCAAGCTTGAGGGGAATTAAAGAGCAATGCAATCATTGTGCTTCATAGTATGAATAGCATTTGATGACGCATTGCAGAAACAGCCAGAAATAACATGGGAAAGGATGTTTCACAGAACAGATTGTACCACGAGCTCCAGCTACCAAGCTTAGGAGGTTGCAGTTCAACCCTTATCCATCTGCCTATGTTCCCTACACGGATCGTGTGGGTTTGCCCTTTCTATCTCTGTTTGAAAGATATCAAAGCAACTAAACACCAGAAGTAGGTGGAATTCTCTTGACACCTGAAACTCTCAGCAGCAGCAGGAGTATATGCTGAGGCAGACCTGTGTAGGGGGCCAGTGGTGCTTACCAGTGGCTGCTGGTGCCATCTCTTAAGGGGAGGAAAAGTTCAGGACTTCCTCTGTCTGCCCTACCACATCAAAGCAGTAGACTCACGTGGGTTTTCTTTTCAAAAATTAATGCACTTTAATATTCTTTCTATCCTTTCTTAAAGTGTGTATGGGGTGGTTGTGAATGGCTTTTGGTTTCCACTTTTTAAATTTGCTTTAAATAGCATAACACATAATGTTGATATTTCTTGAAGATATTTTTTTTTCCCACATTTGCTGTCCCCGTTTTATATGAAATGCCTAGATGGTGGCTCAGTAGAAATCAGTCTGGAGAGTCACCACCAGTAGACATGTAGGGAATACCTATCTTTAGGTATTAAAAGAATAAAGTAAGATTCAACTGAAAAAGTGATTTGCCATAGCTGTAGGTAAACTCATAAGATAAATTACAGCATTTGTGGCAAAGCATATTCAACAATTTAAGTTGCTTCGCATCCCAATACCCGAGTAATTAAAACTCTTGTGTACTTTATATGTTTGGAAATGGTTATTTTGCAAGTTGTTAATATGTGAAAGTGTAGTACTGAGCATAAACCCTTCATTTTACAGTTAGCAGTTAGCAGTTTTGTATTGTTTACATACATTTATTTCAGTATTTGCAGCAATGATCAATTTTATAGAGAGTTATACATGTGATAACCCTGGGCAATACCACATCTACTTTGTTTAAGTCATTTGATCTCATCAAGCTGAAAATCAGCTCTGCAGAGAAGGACTTGGTGGTCTTGGTAGATGTGAAGGTGAACACGAGGCCTTTGGACAAATACAGCAAACAGCATCATGGGCTGCTTTAGGAAGGGAGTTGCAAGTTGAGGGATGTGATCCTTTCCCTGTGCTCAGCATTGCTGAGGCACACCTGGAATGCTGTGTCCAGTTCTGTGCTCACCAATACAAAAGACACATGGGTCTGCTGAGGTGAGTCCAGTGGAGGGCCAGGAAAGAGATTAAGAGCTTGAAGCTTGGAGCATCTGCCGTACAGGGAGAGAGAAATCTGGGGCTGTTTAGACTGAAGAAGAGAAGGCTCAGGGGAGACCTTATCAGTGTATGTAGAGTCCTAGTAGGATGGCAGAGACAGACTAAAGGAGAAGGGAATCTGTTCTCAGGGGAGTGGAGATGGGAGGCAATGGACACAAAGTCAAATACATGAAAATGTATGTAAACTAAAGATGATGGGACCAAACACTGGAACAGGTGACCCGTAGGTCTTTAGTCTTCTTTGGAAATGCTCAAAAGCTGATTGGAAGTGGTTGTGAGCGATGTGACATATCTGGTCCTGCTTTGAGCAGTGGAGTGGGACTATACAACCTTCAGATTTGGATCTGATCTCTCCTGTTTTGTGACACTCTGATTCATGCATTCCCCCTGCATTCTGCACATGGGAATAGAGCCTCTTTAACAAGCTCCCCTCTTTAGGTGTTGGGACTGAAAGTGGGTAATATATTTTAAACAGATGTTTTATCTGTATGAATTGAACTTAGTCTTGATTTAAAAGGAGACAACTGTATGGATTCAAACAACTGGTACAGCTTTCCTTGGAAAAGTTACTATAGCATGATCTAGACTTGAAGGGTCTGATGGCCAAAGCATGCCTCGCCTCAGTGCTGCCCTGCTGACCTGACCAGTTAAATTAAAGCAGAGACTCAGGGGATCATGAGCCTGTAAAGCAGTGTCATGACATCTCAAGACAGCTTGTAAAACATGATTCAAAAATCAGTATAGCCTGATATTGATAAAGATCTAGACTCCTTACAGAGTTAGCACACCTTCATGGGGCCCTGAGTGGCAATGCAACCTTGATTATATTTTCTACCTCTTTATATATCACAGAGATTTTTAATGGGCATTTTGGGCATCTTGTGGAAACAGGTGTGCCATAATTCCTGCTATTTCTGTCCTCTGAAGTTCCTTGAGCAATCAAGCCAAGTAGGCCTGTTTCTGTTTATTGTCTCTGGGTAATTATTGTCAGTCACCTTTTCTTTACATTTCATTTGACCTCAAGAGGGGAGGACTCCTTTATACTGCTGACAGTGTATCCTTCATCTGCTTTTATGGCTTCTTCAAACAACCATTGAATGGACACTCTAATATAAATATACTTTTTTATATATTTTATATATATAATATATATATTTTAAATATACCCAGTATATTTAAGGAGCTAAGACAATTACTTCTGTTTTACAGACACATTTTTTTATTGCATTCAGAAATTGAAAGAGTAATTTAGAAGGGCTAGATTATGAGGCATATGCAGTTTAATATCACAACAGTAGACAAAAGTGCTTAGAGATGTTTGTTTGGATAAGTGGTTTGATATGGAATATTTTGCATTTGTACTGTGATGATCGTACTGATTTTTCTCTCTTTGTCCTTCATCCTGAATAGTAAACTAACATAATAACATAATTTAAGATCAGATGTGAACATATCCGCAGCCACAAATTCATCTCTGGAAAGAGTACTAAAGTGTGAGATTGGATATTGCTGCCAGAATCGTGACCCCTCTCAATACGCAGGTTTTGTGGCCATGCATTTTCTTTTAAAATCAGGGAAACACCAGAAGTGTTGTTGTTACATTTGTTACCACAGTGGAGGGATAGTCTCATTTAGTACAGAATCCAGGTTAATGCCTCTCAGTAGGAAGTACTGAAATAAAGCACAGATGAATGGTAACATACCTATGTTTCCTCACAGATTTGAAATGACAGTCTGGTATGCTTCCTAAAGCAAAATGGAGCTACTTAACATTCTTGTAAGTCATCTCACAATTACCATGATCCACAAAAGAACACAGCCCCAGGTTAACGTTCAGGAAACTCTTGTCACATGCAGCTGAAGACTCTCAAGAACTTCATTAGGAGAGGCATAAATTAAAACATTGGGAAGAAATATGTACTGAGAGACATGTTGAGCTAGAAATTCTTCCGAAAGATGATGAAAGAAATCCAAGAGAACAAAATAAGGAAGGGACCTCTGATACTGACACTGCCTCCCTTCCTTGGTCATGAAAGCAACTGTAGTGCATGGAGCTTTTTGCAGTAACCATTAAAGAAAAGAAAAAGAAGTAAATGAAAATTTGAGACCTGTTTCTATCAAAACACTTCCGTTATTCATTCAATATTAACTCACTGAATCAAAATGCATTAGGTTCTGATTTTCATTTCCAGGCTCCCTGATTATCCTGTCTGCCATGATTAGCCAAGGCTAGTTGCTCCTGTGTTGCACCAGAGCAGATCAAAGAGGTAAAGCAGTCTAGCACATCACATGGGATGTAATCTATCCAGAAAACTCTGTCCTCAAGGAATCTGTCCATCTGTGCAGTTGCAGGCAGGGAACAGAAAGCTCATGGAAATAAGTGGTAAATTAAAGCTCTCTTTGTAGCAGCTGGCATGCATTCCCAGATCAGGTTTGCATAGCCCCAGAGCTGCTGGGTCTTGGTGTTTAAAGTGAGGCTTCTCTGAAAAATTAAACTAAGTTGAAAAGGTCAGCCAAATGGTAGCCTCCATCAGCCCATGTCTAGGGGCTCCCAACAGCAGAGATCTGATCAAAGACTGCTCCTCTGGGACATAAAGGTTCACTGAGCAAGTCCCAAGGAGAGTTTAACTCTTCACAGCTGATTTAGACATGCAGCGTGGCCCAGCTTTATTAGCGCCCTACAGAGGCTAGCCAGTCTGGCCCCAGGGAGCCCTCACCTCTATCAAGCTTGTAGGTACCTCTAATATTACATGCTGAATGCTTTCTATTAAATGATGTTCAATTCTGCCAAAACACCAATTGACTCTGAGAAAGAGAACTAAATGCAGCTAAACTCATTTCTAAGGAGTTTAAATTTAAATTTTAGGTTCCACGTATTTGGACATTTCACTCACTCTTTAAGTTCATCTAATATATTTCTTAAAAGATTTAAGGAAATAAGTCAAGTTATGAGCCTCTTATGAGAAGTTCTGAGAACTTCAAAAAAAATATTTGGTCAGTACCTTAAAAGTTTCACAGTGAAAATGAATAAAGGGAGCTTGCAAATATCTAACCCAGGTGTCATTCAGCTGCTGGCATGGGTTTTGGTACATTTCCTAACAACTAACTCTGTTTTCAGAAACTTTGTGAGACATTAATTAAGCACTAAGAAATGAGAATGTAGAGGAAAAAAATAAAATTGAATCTGCAAGTAACATAGAGAAACACTGGCAGCAAACACACGGAAGAGTGTAGTTGGAGAGAGTCAGAAATAAAACACCAGGAGCTGAAACTGACTATTACAATACAAAGAATGTCCCTTACTGTGTATCAGACACTGCCAGGACAACAAAGCTCTCAGCAAAATGGTATTTCATGCTAAGAAATGCACTTAGGAATCTGTTGATCTGTCATTAAAAAATGATCTCCCCTACCCATTTAACTCTGATCTATTTACATAGCACGTAGTACATTCATAAAATGCTGCTCTATCTGGCACACTGTTCAGTTTGTGCAAGCAAAAAGCAATCTAAGCAATTGGATTGGTTCCAGTGTAGGCATGGTTTGCTCAATAACTGATAGCTGAGATGTAATCAGGATTGCCTCTGAATTTTCTAGAGAGATCAGAATTAAAGGGTTGGTTTTCTGGTATAATATATATGTATCTAATATAAATTAATGAGAGGTAACAAGCATTAATCACCTCCTGTCTGCAGGTCTTATACACATTAATGAAATAAGTTGCTAATTCTAGGGTAAAGATAGATGACATAACCTATATTTTGATACAAAAGACTAAAATAAAACAAGACAGTCTCTGGATGTGGGAGGGAAAGGTAGTATTTTCCACAAGAGAGATGCAGGATAACAAAGACTAAAACTAAGGGACATCTTAAGCACTTCTGCCCAAGATACATGAAGCACATGCCAGGCAGATTGAGAACCTATCCCATGTGATGAAAGACTTCCAACCAAAAAAGCTACAAATAGTTCTGGAAGAACAAAGAGAGGACAGAATAAGACTACCTTCTATTTTGCTTTTCCTTCACACAAAATCTGGACAGTATCAGCATTCTGGAGACATGCTCAATTTCCCTCTTCGCCTTTAGACATCCAGTTGAAGATGTTGCTTCTACCTGTACAACAGAGAAATTTTTTACGTGATTTGGATTGATTTATATCTTAATGACATTTAACACGTCTGTCAGACATGAATTGTACGTTGCCTCAATTGACTGATTCTTAGCTGTCTTAGGAACAGAGTAGGATTTTAATCACTTCAGCTCAGACAGGAGTCAAGACAATAAGATATATAACAAGGTAACAAAAGCCTTGAAGCAGTTGAAGCCTTGGTACAATTTATGTAATTATTATTTTGCAAAGGAGTTAGGAGTCCTAGGATACATCTGTATATTATTGTTTTAAGCCAAAATTGTTATTTCTGTTTGCAGCAAGACAGGCTGCCATAAATATTACTAATTTGAAGTTTGCTGAGAGACCAATTACTTAACAGGTTAAGGCAGTTTCCACCTTGGACAAACAAACTACCAGAGATGCATACAATCATGATGCATCTGCATGCTACCAACCCCCAGGCTTTTCTGCTTCTTGCACAGTTTCCACATATGGGTTTGGAACAGTTACCATAAATAATTTGGTGACTACCAGATCCCCAGTACTGCAGCCAGCATTGCTGCAGATGTATTGCTGACTGATCTTCCCAGATTCACCCTTCGCAGAGCAGAGCTCTCTGTTGGGCAGAGAAAACATTCCCATTCCCAGTTTAAGCTCTGAGCTTCCCTCCATGGATTTTATTAAGAGCCAAGATTTGAGATACAAGTGTCCATGTGTTTCTTGGTGAATAAAAACCATAGAACAAACTGAAATCAGAGCCAAAGGGTTATGGTTGCTAGTCACCACTAATTATAAAGCACCTTCAACATGTGATTGCTATTTGCAATAACTTGCCATGCAAGAAAAAACATTTTCTTGAGCTGCCTGTGAATGTAGCAGTGTGAGGAAGGGCATTGCAAGGCATTAAGTTCTTTGCTCACAGGCTACAGGGGAGCCTGGAAGATATTTTTATTCTCAGATGAATATAAAATGGGGTGTGTCTTTCTAAAGCAAATTCTTCCTCCCAAAGGTCAATCAAGGTAAGCTGAGAGACCTAATTACATGTGTTAAGTGATGCTTTTTAAACCACAAAAAAACTTTGGAAGTAAGTGATGATTTCAAGGTAGTTCATGTATGGAAACTTCCATGAAGAACAGAAAAATAGTTGAAACTACTCTCTTGCACAGTACGCTCTCTGTGAGCCAGATAGCCCAGCACAACAGCAATCACATCCCTTTACGCAGTTCTGGAGGGATCACAGTGTGGCAGTCTGGGAGTAGGGTGGTGGGCACCTGCTTGGCAGGTCCCATCCAGACTAGGGGTTAGAAACATGGAAATTTTAACTAAATTACTTCCTCAGTGGAACCAGTTTGAGAAATGTGAATGCGCACGGACAGATTTATTTATTTTTTAGCCCAAAGCAGTGTTTGACAAATCGAGTCATTTGCAAAAAGTTAGAGTCAACATATGAACAACCCATTAAAGGAAGCAAATAATCAAGTGTGTATTCTGCCCCTACAGTGTTGTAAGTAGTTTGACTGGAAGAATCATGAACAACTGGTGCAAGGGCCGGTATGTTAATATTGGTATCTTTAGCAGCAGCACTTTCTTATTCTGTATAAAAGCTGTACAGCAACTGACAAAAAAACACCAGCACATTTATAAGCAAGTTTCCATATACAAAATTAAGTCCAGTTTACCACAAAGTGACAGTCCCATGGATTTTGAATTTTTGCAGCTGCAATTTCTTTTCTTAAATGAATTATGCTCATGAATAACACAAAAACATTCCATATTTGCTATGGTACTTCTTTATTATTTCTTTTTAATGTCCAGTAGAAGACCTATGTGTCTTCTAATTATTTTATTACATAGAATGGGACTAAACCAAGAATTTTAACATCTGGGTTGAACTGCCACTTTCACTGTCTTGGAAATAAGTGTGAAGATATTTAGTTCATACAAGATCTTGGTATTGCTCCCAAGCAACGTATTGAAACATTAGACATGTGACTAATTTTTTCAGGCTGTTTGGAGAATTGAGACTTCATTTGTAAAATTCTCAGTAGTTGCTGAGAAGAAAAATCTCAAGAGGTAATGCCTTTTCTAGTTTGATTTTTCCAGCCCCAGGAACAGCATTTTGGTGTAGATGTACAACTTGCACCAGTGCAGTTCACTCTGCCTTTTCTCTACAGCAGTTCTGCACCAAGAGTTGTTTTCTGCAGTCTGCTAGCTATGAAACAAATGCATGCTCTATTTATAGATAAAATTCCTGTGACCTATGGAAAGATATTCTTTAATTTTCCCTTACGTTTTAGCTTGTTTAAAATCCCAAGAAAGCTATTTCACTTTTCCGCTGCTAATGCCTTTTTTTTAAACCCGCATAGATATGCATTAGCTGGCTATTTTTTTAAAGTGATCATTGACATACCTGCTTAAAATTATACCAGTTAGTTTAGAGTACCTGCCATCCTGAAAAGATCCCATACATTTTTCAATAATTTCATAGCTTCTCTTCATTTTTGTAAGCAGTTCCTTTCAACTCATAAAACAGCACAGTATATTTAGCTTGTGAAGAGATACTAAAACAAAAAGGAGTAAGAAAGAAAGAAGAAAGTAACATTTTTAATGAAACTCTGTTCTGGGTTTTCAGATTATATTTTTTAAATTAATCATGGTTGTTTTCCCAGGTAATACAACCAATGTGCCTGGTTTAAATTTTGTCTCCATCTATCATTACGCCCCTACTCTTAGTTGTTTTCTTTTCCCTCAATGAGAAGCAGAATAAATTAAATTTCAGACATTTCAAGCATATATTTTCCACCGTGTAGTAATTGGTAGCATAAAGCTCCTGGCCAAAAATCCTCAGCATCCAAGCAATAATTACAACATGCAACACAAGGTTTACGACAGCCAAAGATCACAAATAACAAAAAACTCTCTTTCTATCCTTACCCGGACTGTGTTGGTTGCATTCATTTGCACACAGTTGTCTATACCTTAGCTACTTTTGCAGAGAACAGGGAGAGGTGGAAAGTTCAGAAGTGTCAGTATTTCTCATTTCACCAAAAAGTAAACTAAAATAAACCAGTTCAGAAATAATACTTAGGACATCTTGCTCCTATCCTGGTGAGTGTCAGAAATTTGCATATTTGTATGCATTTTCAACAGTTAGCATCCCTAATTGCTATCAGCAGTAGGTTGAAGTACGAATCTTCTCAGAGGTTCTCTCTGGCAGAGGCACAGACAGAAAAGCCTTTGAGATACTTGTTTTGGCAAATTTCTCTAGAACCAGCACGCTCCTGAGTTTCCTGCTTGTTTTCAGAATCCCTAGAAACTAGTAATATTGTATGCCTTACGCTCATAAGAAATACAAATCCAGGATTCAGTATCTTGAACTACTTTGCTACTGGTTTGCTTTCTGAATGTTTAAGTCAAGGCAAACCTTTCATGGGCCAAACTCAACTGGAGGTTGGGGCATTAGAGAGACAATGTGTTAGGACACACATGTATACACAAACCTCAGAACATTAAAACAGTGGAAACATATCCAGAAAATTTGGGAATAGCCTGGAATTCTGAAAAATAAATTAGTCTTTTTAGCTGAAACTATCCGTAATACCTAGTTGATGTTGACAGCTATAACCAGTTTTCTAGAAGGAAAAGAAAAATTCACTGTCTTTCTTATTGAAATATCCTGTGAATTCTAGAAGAGCAGTATCCACAGAAATCAGTAGCAGCAGTCAATACCTTCAAGTATCATCAGAGAGAAGCTAGAATTGAAAATTGCCCTCAATTACTTTTATACTCATATACTTCTATTAAAAATCTCCATCACATTTCCAAATTCAGAAAAATGTTTTCTGCTTCTACAGATTTCCCAGTCATACAAAATACTGAATTTATGGGAAATTTTCTATAAGGTAATTTTTATTTTGCTTTGTTTCCACCGTGATTTTTACTTCAAAAGACATTAAAATATGTGTAAAGCATTTTCCTCTTTACCCCCTACAAATGTTTACTTGATACATAATAACAATAAATATTTATCAGAAACGTATTGCACTCAAGTTTGCATACTGTGGAGGTCACACAAGACTGAAAAAGGAGTTTTTGCATAAGCCATGTAGCACATGGTTCATTGCACTAACAAAAGCAGACAACTTTCCCTCCCTCCCATTCCTCCAAGTATCCAGACTCTTTAGATCTTCAGGTACTAACATGGGCCCGTATTAGTGCTGGCATGTGACCTACTTTTTGGACCTTGTTATTGAGCTCTGCCTCCGTGCAGAATCGCACCTTTGCTAATTTGTGGTCTACAGAGATTTGGATTCTGGTGGCAGCTTCACAAGTTCCCATTGCATTCTCTCCTCTTCATTCCCACTGCCTCTGCTCTTCATAGAACCATCCACGCACAGAGTGTTGCAGACACCTTTTCTTCCACTGTGCTAGGCTGTTACACTGCTTCAGTGAGCATGGTCTTGTCCTTACTTGTCTCCACTTGTCTTGTGATGAAGGGTAGTTCAGCTGCATCCTACTGAGTTGGTGAAGCCCAAATTTAATGCTCAAAATTAAAATGATGATTCTTCTACCTTTAGTGGGGTTTATTGACATATTTACTTGATGTTTCTCTCTTGCCTCACCTAAAATTCATTTATTTATACTGCTCCAAAAACTGAAGAGCTGATCAAGGAGTCCTTGGTTATGAGAACAAAGATATTTAGGGTTTTTTTTTTTCCCTAATCACATGAATTTTGTATACTACTTCATTCTGGGAAATTATTGATACCAGAACTTGACAGATGTCTTGTTTCCTTGGAAATAAAACTGGAAAACTGAAACTCTTCATAGGAGAGAAGGAACTCCAATAATTTTGTTTGGAGTACTTTGAAGGAGTACTCTGATACTACTTTCAAAAAAGTTCTTCTTTGGCTCTAACTGAATTCAACCTTTCCCAGAGCCAAGAGATTTACAGAATTATTGTATCATTTCTGTCAGAAAACTTTGAATTTTAGTAAATGTTTTATGGAAAAGACATTCTCATTAACACAGTGTTAAGTACTTTGAGTGTCTTTTCCCACAATTGGACTTTGTTGGTGTATTTCCTGCACTTTGCCTTGGTTTTTTGTGCTCTGTCTGTGTGAGATTACATGGGGTTTTCCTTAACTTGAAAAATCTTATCTTTTGTTGACGGGAGTGACCTTTACTATTTTTAGAGCATAATGCAAGACCCATCTTTTCTCATGAGCCTTTCCTCAGTAACGAACAATGACATCATATCCCAGGGTTGCTTTTAATAAAAGAGTCAGACCCTTAGTAACTAGATATGAAATACTAAATCAAGGCAGGGACATCGAGGTCTTTTATAAGATACCTCTGCACCAGAAACTCTTGCTTATAATCATAGTAACTTTGATTTGCCTAGCCAAGGAAATGATAACGAAACAGCTACAGCAGCTTAGGTTTCAGCAATCAAATATACACCAGGTTCTCAGACAGGATTAAACAGCTACTGGAACTTCTTTAGGCTTCACACACCAAGGCCATATCTAGATGGCTGCAATTACAGAAACATCATATCCTTCTGAGTTGGAAGGGCCCCACAAGGATTATCAAGTCCAACTCTCAAGTGAATAGTCCATACGGGGATCAAACCCTCGGCATTATTAGCACCAAGCTCTTACCAGCTGAGTTGGTCTCAGGGTTTTGCACACCTTGATTACATTGCAGCCAAAGGACCATTCTCATGCACAGAAAAAGCCAGCACCCAAAGGGGTGAGGGTTGCACACACAGCACTGCCGTACCCCTCATCCGTCCAGAGACTGCTGAATACACACCACACTTCTCTTCAGAGGCTCTGATCCTAACTTTCAGGTTGAGTAATTTTTAACCAGAACATAAACCAGAAGCATGGAATATCTTTATGGAAGCCATAAGAGACCCTCAGGCATTTCAGCCACTGCTAGACTGATGCTTATTTTCACTTCTAATATTTGTCAACATTGTTATGAAATTATCATTCTCTTACAATTTCACCTAAAGTGGCAATCTTTAAACCACTAAATACAGAGAGATTTCAATATTTTAACTGAAGGATGTAGAGGGCTCTCAGACACTACAGTCAGTGTCCAGAGTACAAAACCCCCAAAGCCAGATAAATACCATAGTTAGTCGTGCACTCTTGTGTGGGAGAAAAAACACCTGATTGGTGCAAGTTGACATTTAAGAGTATTCAGATGGAAATATGTTGGTAGGAGGATTTAGTCACAGAGAAGGAGAGATTGCTATTGTTTTGCTACACAAAGTGGAGCTTTCTTGCTCTGGAGAGGGTTAAAAAGCAAAGGGAGGAAGCAGACACTCCTTCATCATGGGCACTCTCTGGGAAACTTGACTGACCTCAGTTTATCAGAGCAAGAACTAAATCTGGGGCAGACAGAGAAATCCAGAGGGGGCAATATTCTACTGCCTCGGGACAATAGGCATTTCTGAACATCATATACACTTACTATAACAACAATGCCTTATTGACATCCTTTCCTGATTAAGAGAACTGCCTTTTTCAGCACACATCTGTTTCCCACGTGAAGCGACTTACCTTGTTAACTTAAAATATATAAAAAAACCCCCACATAGCAAAACCCTTTTCTCAGTAAGCAAATGGGCTTATAAACTATGTGTTCTGAATAATGTTTAGTATGCAATGGATTCTCCCACTCATGAGCTACAAATACGCTGCATATCATCAAGAGCTTTTAATAATTTTGTCATCTAGATATTTCAGAAATGTTTTCAGATTTCTGCAATATGTTCAGTGGTGAAAGTGGCATGTATCCAATGTTAACAACAGACTCTAAGCAATGAATCACCAGAGGAAAACAAAAAAAATTGCAAGAATAATGTTTAGTCATATTTGTCAGAATATATCAGACCAAGCAAATGCAACCCTCAGGGTTCTCAAACTAAATCTATCAATGCAGCACTCCTGAATTCAGTGAGAATTTTGCTAATTTTTACCATGCTTTAAAATTCAAAGTACCTTGAGGCTGCATCATTTTTGCAAACAAAAAAAATATATTTATGAAATTTTCAGCAGCACTTGGTGAAAAGTTTTATTTTCAGCGTGGAGAACCTTTTGATTTTGGGGGGTGAGGGGGGCAGGAAAGGTGGGGTTATGGTCTAGCATGTTGCATGAAATACTAAGGGCTCTGAGACAGTCTTGAAAGTCTGTGAATTCTGTCATGTTGCTTGAATAGTAGACGTCAGAGCCCTTACAAAAAGCTTTTCATTACTAGGGATAGCCAGCAGGAAAATCTGACAAAAAAATCTAGCATCTGGGAGTCTGTAAGGTGGTACCTCTGCCAGGTCATAATCCTCAGTCCAGAACCTTCCTCTGTCCCCTCAAAGCAGTGAGCAAGGTCCATTCTTCTCATTATTACTGGCTATTCTGCTTTGGAAGTCATTCTGCTTCATCCTGTTTAAGCTGTTCTGCTGCACAGCAAAAGGATTCAAGATTCATTTGACAAAAAAGAGAAAAAAAGTGTCAGCTTGGTTCAATAGCCAGGTAATGATCACACTTACCAGAGGGGAAGAGTTCTTACTCGTAAGAATGTTTTAGGCATTTTATCTACTGACCTTTGAACAAGCTACAGCAGCCCATACCCTGATACCCAGGGCAGCAGGATGTGGGTTTGAACTGTCTCCAGCAGAGGATCAAACTGAACTTGGAAGCCCCACAATGGCCTCAAAATTTCACCAAGTGTTTGTAATTTGCCACTTTCTCTGAATTCCATAGCCAGAGCACCATGTTATTAATACCACTATATAGGTAAGCATTTCCAGCCAGTTAGGTCTCTCAAGTTATTTCTGGTCTCACTTCTTTAGTAATATCAAACCCTCACCACTTGTAAGACAATATCACAGTCAGTTATGGACAGAGATGGCAGGAGCTGAGCACAAAGCACCAACCTGTCACTGCACAAACTACCCAAAATTATAGCTCCCCTTAAGTAAATTTCCCTTTTTTTTCCAAATAAACATAGTCTGAGTACAGTTTTGATAATCGTGTTGAGACTCCTCTCTCCCTGCAGAACATGTATCTCCTCACAGTCTAGTCTTAGTACTTTCTCCTTCATTTCTCATGAAACAGCTGCTGTTGGAGAGGACAGTCTTAAGAAGATAGCAGGAGTGAAAGTCCTGACATCACTGATAGACCTAACTGATGTTCTCAACATGTATTCAAAGGAATATAAGGAGAATATTGCTCACCGAGACTTCAGGACGGATATTTGTGAGATCTAAGGGCCTAAGGCTGCAATTTCTTGCAGTGTAATTTTCTATCTGGAATCCAGAGAAGTCAAACCTACTGGCCTAATTAGTCCATCTTTAAGCTCTAACAACTATTTAAGCAAGGTTTTAAATTACTAAAAATCACTTCAGGGAAAAAAAATTACCACTAAATTTCATTATTAGTTTCAAGCCATAGTTCATGATTCTAGCTTGAAAAGTAGACACAGAGATTTCAAACGGTTCTGTTTAAAAATAATATTATAGGTTTAAGAAACCTTAAGTAGAGCTAAAAAAAGGACAAAGAGGATGAGCTAACTGAATTTAAGTGGGAGGAAATTTTTTCATTTATCGAAAATCTAGAAAAAAACACAACCTATTTTACCTTACAGCCAAACAAGTTTGATAGCAAATGATTGTTGTAGGTTTTCCCCTACTTCCCCTCTTTCCTTCCTTTACAGGTGTACAATCATAGCAAATTTATTGCAGAGTAGAGAGGCAACGTTTTCTGTTTCTTTGGCAGGACATCAGTGGTTAGCAGTTGGTGTGCCAGGAACCTCCCCGAACAAATTCTCTGTGAAACAGCAGCACCTTTTTGCGTTGCAACAAACTGACAAAAGCAATTACACCACAGATGGGAAATCCTCCTGCTGTTAGTATGCATAGCTGCAAGTGCTTGGTTTTAATAACAAAACAGCAAAATGGCTAAAAAAATAAAAGAAAAATTTTCGAAACAGCTTCCTGACTTTTAAGGGTTGAGTGTTTCATCCCATATATAACAGTATTCCAAAGCTTCTCAATTAAGTGATAAAGTAGCTGTAGCCCTTATTTAAAAGTTGATAATATATTTCATAGAAAACCATTAACTGCTTTCTCCCATTACCTAGTGGTTAGGTTTATCTGCTCGTATACAGGAAGTCCTGTTCTCAGTCACACTGTATTTATGCCTGCCAGTTCCTCTTCATACAAATGAGCCTGTCCTTGGAACAGCAAGGCATTTATGTCAGCAAGTGGCTGAAGTGTGAGCCTCTCTGCACCTGGAAATACTGTGGTGAATAGCTGTAAGAACTAGTCTGGGCAAGCAAATTCCATCACATGGATACTTCAGAAGTTGATTTTCAAACCAGCTTCATTGAAAATTGTTTCTTTCCCCTTCACTCTTTTATGCAGTCATATCTTAGACTGGTACTCCTGTTCCAGAGCATTAACAAAGCCTACCTGCTGAGCAAATTCTGAACAGCCCAGATTCACCAAATCTGGATGGCAGTCCAAATTTCTCAGAAACCTTGCCAGGCAGCTAGCCCAATGATGGAACACAAAACTGTCTGCTTCTCTGCCTGGCATGTTGAAATTCCAGTGGTTCTCATCAGGAGATTCAGCAGATCCATTCAACAGAGCTGCAAATATAAGTGGTGAAACTGCTGACTGCAGGGTCAATGATTGCCTGGGGAGGCTCCAGATCCATTGCTTCCTGGCAGTCCAGATACCATATAACCTCCTTGATGGGCTCAGGGATAAATGCCCTAGCAGAAACCGAGAAAGGATTCCTGAAGAATCCAGAGAAAGAGCATCTCTGCTGATATTTTCAGTTTTGCTCATTCAGCAAGTGTGAATAGAATCAATTTTTCTTTTCCTGACTGGCTTTAAATTATTACTGCAAAAGAGTAACATCAAATCTTTTTCATCCTGTCTATTGTTTAGCACTATTGATCTTGTCTCTGTTGCAGGAAACAGAACTGGTAGTATCCAAAGAAATATACTGGACCAGCTCACATCACACATTTTTATTTCATTGTGCCACAATTCATATTTCAGAAGAGTCCCAGCTCAAAATTACTTTTAAGCCCAGTAAGTCAGTAAGCCAAGTCCATCAGCAATGGTGATAACACCTCTGGGGCAGTGTATTTAAAAGGAGAAAAAAACCTGTTGCACAACCACAGCTGTGAGAGAAGAGTGAAAGAAACAACTATGCAGAAATCAAAGCCAATGAAGGAGGAGGGGGAGGAGGTGCTCCATGCCTGAGGGCAGAGGTTCCCCTGCAGCCTACGGGGAAGATCATGGTGAGACAGCTGTGCTCCTGAGCCCATAAAGGTCCATGGTGGAGCAGAAACCCACCTACAGCCCATGGAGAGACCCACAGCAGAGCAGGTGGATGCCTGAAGGAGGCTGTGACTCTCTGGAAAGCCTGTGCTGGAAGAGGGTCCTGGCAGGAACTGTGTCTCCAGAGGGAGAGGAGCTCATGCAGGAGCAGGTTTGCTGGCAGGACTTGTAACACTGTGGGGGACCCGTGCTGGAACAGTTCATGATGAACTGGAGCCCATGAGAAGGACTCACTTTGGAGAAGCTTGTGGAGGACTGTCTACTGTGGGAGGGACTCCACATGTGAGCAGTGGAAGAGGGTGAGGAGTCCTCCCACGGAGGAGAAAACAACAGCAGTGACAATGTGGGATGACCTGGTTGTGAAATAAACTGATTGCAGACTCCATTCCCTGTCCCCCTGTACCACTGGGAGAGAATTTGGGAGAGAAGTTGAGCCCTGGAAGAAGGGAGGGGTGGGGGAAAAGGGGCTTTAAAATTTGCGTTTTTTTCTCATTACTCTGCTCTGATTTGATTGGCAATAGCTGAAATTAATTTCCCCAAACTGAGTCTGTTTTGCCTGTGCTGGTTGGTAATTGGTGAATGTTGTACTTATCTGTAACATAAAAGATTTTGGTTACATTTTCTCCCCTGTCCATTTGAGGAGGAGGAGTGACAGGGCAGCTTGACGGGCACCTGGTATTTATCGTAGTCAGTTCCTTTCTTATGCTTTTCGAGTACTTGTAAGAGGTTTCAAGCTCACTTTCCAGTCATTGTAGTCTTCTGGTTTTGCATAGGAAAAAATACAGGACATATAATAAAAGTGACTACTTTTCCTGCCCCCATCAGTGAGTTTAGAGGGGTGTAGCTTGCTGACTTTGCACGTGTCATGGTTTAACCCCAGCCAGCAACTCAGCCGCACGCAGCAGCTTGCTCCCTTCCCCTTTGGTGCGATGGGGGAGAGAGTTGAAAGGGTAAAAGAAAACTTGTGGGTTGAGATCAGAAGACTTTAATAATTGAAATATAACATATTATAACAATAACAATAATATTAATAGTAATAATAAAAAATAATTGCAACAAAAGCAAAATAACAAAAGAGGAAAAGCAATGAATGGAAATGAAAACAACTGCTCACCACCAATGGCTGGATACCCACTAGTTCCTGAGCAGTGGCCCTCCTGGCAAGATTTCCCTCTAGTTAATATGCTGATCATGACATCCTGTGATATGGAATATGCCTTTGGGCAGTTCGGGTGAGCTGTCCTGCCTGTGTCCCATCCCAGCTTCTTGTGGCCTCCAGCCTCCTCACTGTCAGGGCATCACGATAGGCTGAGAAGTTCTTGACTTAGGGTAAATCCTGCTCAGCAACAATGACAAGATCGGTGTATTACCAAAATTATTCTTATCTTAAAGCTGAAATATAGCCACTAGGAAAAAAATTAACTCTATCCCAGCCGAAATCAGGACACCATGAAAGAAAGTCAGATGTGGAGCACACCCTTCCACAGCAGCCCTCTCACTTTCCAGGTTCTTTTTTGTTCCACAGTAAAAAGAAGTGCTGTCCCCTTCAGTTATGTGAAAATGGAGATGTACAGATTTTGATCAGTTTTTCAGTAGATGTATGAGAGCCAGGATTCAGTGGGAAAGGTGGCATTTTTCACTGCAACCAGATGGTGAAAGTAAGGAAAAAAGAGCCACCAGAATCTTTAATCCAGAGAAGCTATATCAGCACCACACAGCAGCTCAATCCACACAAAGAGTCTGGAATTGCAGAGTCTGTTATGGCATTTGTTTGGTGTGAGGGTGTCGTTACTCGCCCCTCTAGGTACACAGCTACATCAGGGCAGCTGGGTGCTGGGCAGATTGCTTGATCAAGTACAGCAAGGAGAGGAATCTTTACATTCAAGACTGGTTGTGATCTCAGAGGATAAAATCTGCTTTATTGAAGAAAAAGAAAGCGAAACCACCCACCTAACTAGTAGGTCTCCTTAGTATATTTCAGCTTCAATAAAAAGTGTATTTTCATGAAGTCATTCTGTCAAGTATTCTCTCTAGTTTAAATTGTCATGCCTGCTGTCACATCAAGAAGACAATTACAGTCAGTCCCTCTGTTGTAAGGCTAGCTCTTTCAGTACAAAAGCCTTCCTACTGGAGGCAGAGCTGCAATTACAATTAGCTTATTTGATACAAGAGACAGAGATGCAGGGAACTGACATCTTAAAAACTCAACCTTACAACAGACTCCATTTTAAGGTACTTGGCTTTGAGCAGGTTTTATACAGAAAGTGCTCCTGTAAAACCCCTTACTTTGCTTCCTTATTCTTCAGCAAAACATAAAGGAAACTGGCTAGAACCCACAGTTTGCAGTACTGGTTTTACCACTGTGTATGTAAAATGAGGCTTCTGGTGCAATTTTTTCTATGCTCCTTTGAATTAAGCCCTCCATGTAAAAAAAAACAGCCCACATGCAAAATTAAATTCGAGTATTATATAGCACACAGAGTATTATGGATCATGAAGTACTTTATAAGAAGTAGCATAGCACAAATTACAGCATTTCCCCCCTGAAAAAAGATGGAACCAAAGCTTTTTTTTTTTTGCTTCTAAAACCCCCAAAATAACATGAACAGTATCTACTTCCCTCAAACAGAATATCCAGTGTTATTGCTGGAAAAAGCAGGAAAAGAAAAAAAACATACAGTAAGTAACAAAGGCCTCATTCAAACATCTAGGTTTCAGCAATTCCGTTACACTTTAAGGTGAGGACCAAGCCTCTGACCTGCAGATATCCCCCACTGAAGTCACCGAGATGCACTGCTGGGAATGAGATCAGGGACAGCTGGGGCACAGGAGTCCCCCCTCCACCCCTCCTAGCCACACACTCCCCTTAGCTGGAACTGGCAGTTCCCTCTCTGCCTGAGCTGGCAAACTACAGGAAGGACAGCCAGTCACCTGTCAGATTAATTTACTTTCTATCTGCTTAACTGTCACTGTCTCTTGAGTCATCCTACAACCATTAAGTAGCTAGCAGCAGGGGGAGAGTCCAGGACATGTGTGTGTGACACAAATACAATAAAAATGGGCTATCCTGGACTGTCCACAAGTGCAGAGAGGGAAAAGTTAAACAAGAAAAACAAGGTTCTCCCTCAGAGGTGTTCCTAAATGAGTGCTAAATGAACATGGTTATGACGAATTCTGCTGTTGAAAATGAAGTCGCCCTTGGGATAAGACACAAAGAGAATATGCTGGTGACTAAGAGGTATTTAAAAAAGCCCAAGAGAGTTTGTGAAGGGAACATATTCAGTCAGCATCCTAGTCAAACACTCCTTTGGGAATATTCATCATGTGTACAGAAACATATACAGCTTCATCTGGAAGAGGCTGGTATTTTTTTATCCTTTCCCTTTCCAGCAGAGGTAGTGGCCATATGGTTGATTTGTTACACCTCACTGCTTGCTGCTGGTACTGACAAGTAAGACAGCCGTGACTAAAGACTTTAAAGCACCCACTTTCTCTACCACGCTCCTCTGCTTAGTATTCTTCTCTCCTCTCCTAGTGATTTTTACCAGCCTTACTCTCCCTTTACTGGCATGTTATTTACCTCTTCTTCAGTCTGCTGGGTCCTGCCATTGCCTATTCACCCTTATGTAATCTGTCCAGTGTCAGACCTATGGCCTGTCGTGTCATATTTAATTTCTTTCTGCCTTTTGTTGCATATGCACATTATAGACAGATGTATTTCCCTCTGCTTCTCTTCTGCCCAAAAAAGTAAAAAATATGAAAAAAACCCAACCCACTTTACAAGTTCATATAAGTACGTCAGACAAGCAGGTTCTAAACTTAGACTAACAGTAAAATTTATTAATTTGGGCTCAGAAGTGTACTAAGACAGACATGCACTTTCTCCCACTCTCCAGTATAGGTAAAGAAGAGTGAGCTTGCATCAATACTGTTGCATTTTTGCATTTGTATTTTCCTGCAAGGTAGTTTGTACATATGAAACCTGGACTGCTCACAGAAATCTCCCCTGAAGCAGAGACTCCATCAGCACTGGAATAGTTGCCTTTCTTGGCTTATATGCACCCTAGAATAAATTCAAGTCTTTTAGCTACCCTTACCTGTAGCATAAAATTGACTTGTCCTGAATTTGTGATCACTGCACTTCCAGATCCTTTTGTGTTGTATCTCTGACTACCTGAGTCTTTGTCTTTTGAAGTACTTTCTTGGCTGCTTCTTTCTATTGATAGCATTTCGCTATTGTCTTGGAAAATTTCGTATTGTAAGATTTAGGAACTACTTTTTTTTTTTTTTCAATACCAAATTGAAATCCTGATCCCATTCTCCAGAGTTTTTACAAACTTCACCTTTGTTTTTCCTATCTCAGATTTCATGGCTGTATTTTGTCTTGCTTTACTCATTCAGTTTTGGAGTTCTGTGGCCGTTAATCTCTAGGAGCTGCTATTCAAAACAAACGAAAGAGAATAAAATATTTTTCACAATGTCTAAATGCATGTTTTATTGGTTGAAAGGTCTGTAAATTGTGTATGGTTGCAATGATACATTTTTGCATTTAATTTGCCTTCTTTTATTCTCAAAGTAATATTAGGAAGGAAAAATATGGATTATTTTATACGTGTTGTGAGGTTAAAGAGCTGAACAGGTCTGTCAGGAAAAGCTGTTCTTCATTTTCTGACATAAACTGCTAATTACACTTAATTATATTTCATAACTTGTGCATCGTGCTTTTTTATATGTCTGATTCTTTCATGTCTCTCCCTCGAGTTCCTCGATTTAATAATCCAGATAGCCAAGTGTCCTCACATCTAATGCCTTTTCTAAAAATCATCTCCTCAGCATCTTGCAAGATTAATTCCCTAATGCACATTAAAAACCAACAAAAAATTCCCAGTCCTGAGACCATGGTAATATGGTATACGTGACCAATAAGCACTATTACCTGGGGAAAGCTGACTTGTACGATATGCAGAGACATAAACCTCACTAGTGCTGGAGAAAGCCAGCTAATCTCCTTAGGGCTGCTCACATCTTCTGCACACTCTTTCCATGTGTATTCAGACTGCCTACACTGCAGACAGCTGAAGACTGCTGTAATTTATTCTGACATGGCAGAAATAACCTCATAAAGTTATAATTAATTTCACCTCATCTCATAGTAGAACTTTAATCTTCAAAGAACAAGGACATTGGCTGAGACACATCCAGCCTAAAATTAGGGATTATATGGGCGAATATTCTAACCAAAACCATTTCTGGGCTTGGAACCCATCTTTTACTGCCTGTAAATAGCATAGGACAAATACAATCATAAGACCTGTATTTCTGCTAGGTACCTCATGTTATATAGGTTAAATCTGAGCCTACGTTTTCAATATTTCTCTAGTTGTCACGTAAATGTAGTGGTGAATCAGCCCTTGCTCCTGTGATTAACAATTTACGATAGCGTGTTTTTTATTGAGTAACTAAGAGGAGGTAAGTTCTAATTTTCATAGGAGCATTCAGAAAGTAGTCAATAAAACTCTACCTGATTCCTCATTACTCAGAAATATTCTAGATGAACTTATATGGCTTGTCTAATCACCGCTACGACTGCTTCCATGCAGCAGAGAGCTGTAAAGCATGATGACAACAGAATAGTTTTGAATCCTCTACCATGAAAATCCCCAACTGACTTTCATTAAACTCAGGATAATCAAAACCCTTTCACAGAATTCTTCCAGCCTTTGGGCATTTGAGACACTGATTTCTGATAAAATATCAGCAAGTTATCTAACACCAAGACACTGATTCTATGGCAAAACCAGCTTTTAGTCTTTTCCTCAGAAGATGCAACACCTATGACAGAAGGGAGGAAAAGTCAGAAAAAACCAGGGAGAGAAGCAGACAGGATATCAGTGTCTTATGTGGAAAGAAGGTAGATTTATTATTCTAAGGACTTCTTTCCTCTTCTTAATTATTGAGCCTGCTTCAACAGAAAATCTGATTGGTTCTGTGATTGCAGCTGTGATTTGCATATGTGTTGCAGTGAGCCATGATCAGCAGAACCAAGGGGACCAGAAAGTCCTCTGGTTTGAGGCTCCTGCAGCTCAGAACCCCTGAAATTACAGGGAACACCCCAGAAGCTGTGACCCGTGCCTTGTCATTGGCTTCAGTTCCCCCCACCTGCCCCTTACCCCATGTGCTGTAATTCCTTCTCCCCGCCTTTGTAACACCCCCTGGTTGACGTTGCATTGGTTACGGTACGTTTTCCACGCCCGTGCTGTCGGGGTACAAAACGGCCCCCACACCACGTGGCTGGGGGATTGCTCTGTGGCTTTTACCATGCTCCAATAAACCCTTTCCCCCACGGAGAGCCCCTCTGCCTTTTTCCTGCCTCCTTTGCACGCTGTAGCCATCGGTGGTGGAGGCGAACCTGATACGGTGAATCGCTCGTCCTCCCACACCGAGATCGGTCTCCGTCCAGCCTCTGCCGGGGGCAGGCAGAGAATGCCAGGTGCCGGGACACCGAGCTACCCCGAACGGCACCTGAAGCACATGTGTACACAGAACTTCACTAATTTCTATCCTGTCTCTAGCTAGTGTGTGCTGCGTTTTACTCTGTTTTCTTCTCTGCTAAAAGGGTGCATGATAAACTCCTGGGTAATACTGACACCTGAGTCAGAGAGTTCAATTCAAATTCAATACAGTTGCTTAAAGATCCACATAAGTATTTGCCAAGAGTTGAGAATAGGAGTGCATTCATGCTCAAATGCACGCACGCATGGAGGGGGGGTTCCCTACTTGAGGTTGGACAGGATGTTATCTTTCTTCAAAGGAGAGGGAAAAGAGAATAGTTGTTGAAAACTGGAAAACCTAGAAAAATGTTTGACAATAGAACTTCTTAGCTAAAATGAGGGTCTTACACAATAGACCTTCTCAGTAAATGGCGAAGTTTTAGAGATTTCTGGCCATGTTAAACTCCTCCCCCACTTCCTTGGGCAGAAACCCAAAAACAACAGGGAGGTACATTGGTTGTAAGTGAATATCAAAATAGACTGAAGTCCATGACCTTTCTCAACTCTATAAGTGCCTCTTTAGCTTGTAAACTGGAGTCTGGAGTTACAAGCGTTACCAGCAGTTGATACTTAGCCCTTGATCAGTTGGCAGGTAATTTGTACCAAATCCCTGTCGATGCCCGCTCTAGTGAATGCTGTATGGTATTTTAAATGTCTGTGTTTATGCTGTTTATTGAAAGCTCTTCAAGCTTAATGCTTGAGCCTTTTTTGGGTTTTGTATTTTCTGCTCTTTCACACGTATGATGATTGTGCTTGCATTCACAGAGGATGATTTGAGGTGCTGCTTCCTTCTGCCTTTTGTTTGGCTTAGAAGGATGCAAAATTATAGTGACTGAAAATATTTTGTTTAAAGAGAAGAAAAATATGAAAATACAGTAATTTACAATATATTCAGGTTTCATTACACTTCCTGTGGATGCTGGACTGCAGACCACACATTTTTGGGAGACCTCATTAACCCAGCATCTGCTTGTCTCGTGTGGTTTCTGCAGATGCTTTACTGGAGCACTACAGATAGCTGTAATCTCATGAAACATAGCAAATCCACATGATGCATTTATACATTGCTAACCATAAAGAAACAGACCTTCATTAAAAAAGGCTATTGTTGTACCTATCTTTCCTCTTAACTGCAGCCTGAAATTAATATAATTTCAAACAGTTGTCAAGTACAGTGCTTGTGGCAAATTCTTCAGCTAAAGAATTATATTTTACAAAAGTTCCCGATGTTTGAACATCACCCTGAACTCCCTAAATAAACAAAGGAATATAACGGTTTCTAGTCAGTTTAAATAATGCATTTTGACAAATTCAACTTTTAAAATGTTTTACGTTTTATGCATTAAAAGCAAGGTTGTAGCTTCAAAATAAAATTAAAGTCAAAAATTTTCTACTTTTAAATGATTGTTGACATTGTACTCTCTCATGAAACAAAAGTGTCACACTTTGAAGTACATTTACATTAAATAAACAGGCTTTTAATATTTTATTTGGAAGCTGCTGAAAAAATGTTTCTCTGTTGTAGTTTAGGGTCATGGAAAAGGTATGGTAGCTGAGGTAACAAGTTACAGGGTTTTCCTGGCTCCATTGTCATGGACTTGATGGGATGAGGACCAGAGGAAAGTGCCTCCTGTTTCTTGGAACAGCGTGCAGCCTAAGTTGTGTGTTAAATGTATAATGTATATATAAAAACCCGAATGTTTATAACAGTAATGTAAGGGTATAATTCACAAGAAAAAATCCAGTTTCCTTTATGGATATATAAATGGCCAATTCCCTCTGAATTCCCTCTGAATATATTTGACAAAAGTCTGTATTACAAAGTTCAGATCTGCACAGATATACTCCACATGTGCAAAAACAACCTATTGCCAAGTTTTCTTTCTCATTCTTTTTTTCTAGGTGAGGATAGAGATGCAGAATTCTCTGAGGCTCCATCCAAACTGCTATCATCCACTGTCAGTCAAACCAAGTGCTGGAACCCAAGTTTCATGACAGATCCTGTCATATCTCGTGGGTACAAACATAAATAAGAGAATGCAAACTACAGCTTCCACATTCAGTGAAGATTTATCGTTTTGGGCCTGAACGAGGACCTTGCCTGCTGAGAACGGCTAAGTGATGCCTGCCAGCTCTGTGATTCCATGGCACCAGGAAGCTTCTCAATTCCTTAACAGAATTACATTTGAAGGAAGAATTGAATCTTTTATGCATTTGTTGGCCCAGATTCACATACTTTGGTCTCAAAGTGGACACACACTTCAGTGTAATGTAAAATAGAGAGTAAGAACATATTTAAAATTAGCTTAGGTCCAAAATCACGGGCTGCTCTGCACAAAGAAGTGTGGCTTGCTCTGGCTTTGAGTCGTTAGGATTTTAGGTGTTTAATAAAGCAAAGGTTGAACTGAAAATCTTCCAGTGGGAGCCACAACACATGCTTATTCCCACAGAATTCTTTGAAGTGCAGGATGAAGTACAGTGTCTGTGACAGCTTTCCCTCTCCACTGCTTTTATAGTTTCCCTCCACTATCCACCATCTTATTTTCTGAAAACTAAAGGTCTAGAAGCTTGGAGATCTCCTACCTCTCTCAAAAAGGAATGGCATCAAAAGGTTTTTAGAAGAGGGAGACAGAGTTTTTCTTGCACCTCATTGCATGTCTCCTTTTCATCAAGCTAAGAGGCATGAAAAGAAATTTAACAAGTTGATGATGATGATGTTTATTATTATTGTTGTTAGTTATTATTATTATTATTATTAAATTGTGTTGAATACTTTATCTATTACCTACCAGCAAGTAGCTGCATTAGTAATATTCCTTTAGCAATAATGAGATTCTTTACAACTTACTTTTTGCCTTTTCTTACTAAGAATTACCCCTACTGAATAGCAACATTTTTTCCATTACATATGTTTAATTTTAAAACGCTTGCAGGGATTAACAGATCAGCAATTGATGACAATGAAGTGCTATAACAGACAGGGTTAAATCGCTGGAAAATACTAATCAAATGTGTTGTTTCATGCAAAGAGCTATATTTCAGAAAATATATTCTTCATCTAGCAAATTTTGCCCAGTTCAGAGACATTATCAGGCTTGAAAGTGATTCCTATGATTTTCTAGGACTACTTGACTTGAACTCACATCTAGTTGTACAATGTCATAAATTACGTGAACAATTGCCAAGGTCACTTCAGATAGCCTTATTGCTTTTTTTATTCAAGGAGATAGCCCTTCAATAGTGAGAAATATGGTATCCAGGAATTCCAGCTTGCCCTCATGTAATCTCCTTCACAGAGCACAACAAAGAACAATTGTGTGAAGCACAATGACCTCAGATGCTTGAAGTCGCTCAAACTATTTATGAATGTGGAGTGGAGAGACTAAGCATGCATTCAGGATGAGGAAACCTTGACCAGAACGAGGCATTTCAGTTGTGAATTATTTTTATATGAGGAAGCTTTAGCAGAATGCAATAAGTACATGTACTGTGAGAGTCAAGCCAAAGACAAGCACATGCATTTTTGGGTTATTCTGAGAGAGCATAATACCTCTTCAGAAGTCTGTGAGAGCAAACACGACAGGCAGTGCAAATGTCCTTGAGAAAATTAGAGTTACTGTGACATGTTCTCATACACCTACATCAGTGGATGTACGCCATTACTACACCATTACTGTGATTAAACCAGTTTACTTTGATTTGTAAACAGAACCAGCAGGTCTGTTTATCCAAAGAAAAATAAGAATATATTATTTCTTGCTGGTAAGCAACCTGCCTATGTAAGTGACTTCCGGTCAAGGAAGAAATTTAATCCAAATTATCCACAGTAAGTGAGCTGCGATGTGTCCATTCCCCACACAATGCTTGTAATGTATCTATGATTGTGTATGCACATGCGTGCCAATATAGCAAAATTGACAGTATTTAAAGGAGAATCTGTGGGCTGGACCAGAGGATCTGTCTGTGTTACATATATTTGCCAACTGCTGTTGAATAAAAAAGTAAGCAAAGAAACAACATGACTTGCAGTTGTAACTCTACTTCTATGATTTACAATACCTGCAGTGAAATATATTATCCTCTCTGTTGTACCCTATAAAAAGCAACCTCTCACATAGCCTCCACCCTAAAAATTACTTCACCTCTGTAAGTTTTAAACAAAAAAAAAAACACCATTGTTTTATTCAGACTACCAGGAAACAGGAATCACCAGGAAATTTTGCACTGGAAAGAGATGGACACATTGAAGGCCAAAAAATGTAGTGAGACTGTTATACCCGGGAGCAAACGTCAGAGATATTAGAAAGTGAAATAATACATGCTTGGGAATGTCAGTCCAGAGAAAGACAAATTTGGATGTATCCTTATATTCTACATTAACCAGGAGTTTTTAAGAAGAGTTTACAGAGATAAAAGGTAGATCCTGTATGTGAGGACTGTGTATAAGTAAAACAAAGCAAACACTAAATTCTGAAGTTACATCTCACGTAGTAATTTTTTGATTTTATAAAACAGGTCTGTCATGATTTATTACGTCAAAGACATCTAAGAGAATGCGAAAGCCCTTGAAATTATGCTTGGTTATTATAGAAAATACTTGAAAATAGCATTGGAGGTACTTTAGAATACATTTCAAGCTTTTGAGGTAATTCTGGTTTTTGTATTGTTTTAAAGCCATTAACAAGTGTGCAGTCACCATATTCTGTTGTTACTGCTATTGCACATGGAGTCCTCTCTGAGGCACCATAGCTAAGCTAAGAAAGAGAAAGGATAAGTTAGTACCTAGAGAATGAAAACATAGGAACCGAATGACAGCAAACCCTACCTGTGACTCTAGAAAAGCACCAGGTAACCACAACTGCTACATTTCCAGTAACGCCTAGCTCCTAGTTAGCCTTACCTTCACTTAGAAACAGTGGCTGTAAAGCCTTACACTCCCACTATGTGCACCCCCATTATGGGCCTACAAAGATATGGTTACTGGATATGAAACTAGATAATAACTTTTAAATACAAATGTCAGTTCTCAACAGACAACTGTTCTTTCAAATTGTATTTTATTTTCAATGTATTTCTGTGTCATTCTGTTTAATCATACAGCATCCCAAAGTAAGGAGTGTGTGTTGGTATATAGTGACTCCACTACATACCAAATATGACAGGTATATAGTAACTATGCCTTACAAGACAAATACATTTTCTTTTGTGGCTTTATTGAGGTATCAAGGACACATACTGTGCAAGGATTTAAATGTTGCAAGTGTGGTCATATCCCTCATATCCCGGAAATGAGAAACCACTTTTAAGGTTATTCTAAGTATCACAGTTGCAAGATGAACATGTTGAAGAAAGATTACTGACACCTTGATCTTTATTTACGTGTATCAAATGGTGAAACAAAAAACCCCAAAACCAAAGCTACTCTGCGAAGTACAGTGAAATGCTGCTCCTGTGTAGTTCAATGCCTATGTAATGCTGAGCTGCCAAAGGCAGAGATACATGAGGACGCTGAAGCAACCTGTAATCCAGATGAGCTTAGTTTAAGCTGTTTACTCACCAGAGTTTAACACATGTACCAGGGGTACAAGTCCTCACCTTCTCATTTAAATTAGGCATGTTATAACGAAAAATGTTAAAAAACACAATCAATCATTTTCTTCTTTTTTTCCTCCAAAACTGTACGACATTTTTCACACAGCTCTTTCTGATATTTCAGTTGATGCAATCAGTATAACTTTTGAATACCTTACAAGATATTTATTTAAGCAAGATTAGTGTTCTATGTATTTCATGGTGTACTGTATGCATGTTCTGCATCCTCGGGAGCCTGTGTTTTATGAATTCCCAAAGAAATAGGCAGATAATCAGGTTAGGACATGAGGAGATGGGAAACGAGGTTAAAGAAAAATCTTCTCACTGCACACTACTTCTGCCTTTTGAAGTATTATGGTCTCCATGACCACAGGATTTTGGTGCATTGCACTTTTAAATGTTTCTGCTCACTGGCATGCGAAATCACTATTATCCCCACTTTGCTTTCCACGGATGGATATATAGAGCTATGAAAATGTAACTAAATACCTTAATTTTGTTGGAAATGAGTAATCATAAACACTTGTGAGAACTTAGCAGTCCTTCATACAGCACAGTTATGAACCCATATCTCTTAGTCAGTAAATTAGTACTTTAGGCAATGGGCTATGTTATTTTATTGTGTAAAATGCTGACAATTAACTAAAATATCTTGGAAGACTTTCTCCAGACTGAGAGTAAGAAGCATGGCCCAGCTTGTGATAATTAAATTTTCTTTCCTTTAAAGAGCAGCTGTGTCCCTGCAACTCGGGGTGGGGNTTCCTGAGTGTTTGTGAGGATGCGAGCTGGTGTGGGTCAAAACTGGGCCCTGGTGCATGCAAACAACTAAACAATGATTATTCCGTGGCTGTATTTAATATGCTATTGTGGATGTTGCCAATTACAGCAGCTACAAGGCTTCAAAGACATCAGTATTTGAGAAAAGAAATAAGGCTGGGAAACTTCCCCACGTGGGGGTAGGTTTATCCGCTTCGGTCTCTGTGTGTAGCACCACACCCAGACTATTTTCTGTTAAACGCTGTACAATGGCTGTCATGTTGCTGTGTGCAGTGAACATGAATAGCAAAGCACCTTTCCTCTTTTCCCGCCTGCCCCTCAACACACGTACACACACTCAAACTCGGCTCTCAGGAAAAACAAAACAATTCTGTGAAACAAGCCAATTCAAAGTAATACAATGAATTTGCCAAAATAACCTGTAGGAATGACGAGGAGGAAATTATTTCACTTTTTGCTTTATCCAGGGGGTGCTCTTGCATAACCTGTTCACGGCACACAACAGCTTCATTCCAGTCTCTTGCAAGGCATAACTGAAAGCAGTGCTGAGATCACAGTTTTAGGTAAAGGTTGTTTCGAACCCTGTGTTTTCCACAAGTCAAGAAAAACTTTTCTCCCTTTGTGCTGAATTGTTTTAAAGTACTTATTAAGGGCACACAGAAGGGTGAGCTGCAAATCTGAAGCTGATAACCATGCAGTCAGAACGAAGGGCTGATAAAGAGCTGGTTATGAAAGCGTATTACAGCTTAGTGGGTTTGATCCTAGGAACCCTCGCTTGACTTTTCTATCGCTGTGTTCTGATTGCATTTGATTCAAATATTGCTTGCATGAATTGACTCAGCTGACCAGCTGGATCCAGCACCTCTATTAAAAATTTAATTTACTAGATGGAATTTATCATAGGGTTGGTATTCTCTCCAAATATCTCCATTACACTCCAGGAAATGCAGTATCCATTCAGCATCTGCACTGAGAAATGAGAGTTATGAACCTTGCCAAGAAAATGGTTTTAAGAATTTTGAATAGCCACCAAAAAAAAAAAAAAAAAAAAAAAAAAAAAAAAAAAAAAAACAGATAAAAATTT
>VZTI01002509.1:156155-298088 GCA_013397865.1 Struthidea cinerea
AAAAAAAAAAAAAAAAAAAAAAAAAAAAAAAAGCAAAGACACATGCATGTAGAAATTTAGGAAAGCTCATATTTTAAACAAGCTATTTAATCTCCCAGAGGCATGTTTGAACACAATGATGTCCCCTGCACTCTGAGCCCCATCTGGCAGACAGCAGCAAGCTGGCCCAGCTGGATGACCAGGAGGTACAGTGCAGCAGACTGACACAGAGATCTCAGACTGCTGCATCAGAGCAGTCTCCACTACCCATATGTCCAGCCACTAAACCATAATCCCATTTTCTTTCTAAACCTCCCTAATCCTTAGAACTCCTGCAGGAAAGTCAGTTCAGTTAAATCTGAAAGGCATAGGTCTTTCCTCTGAGATTTTGGGAATGAAGGAATCAAGTAGGAGGTATCCTAATGTCACCAATCTCATGCAACTGCAAAGAGACGAGAATAAAATGAGCCATCACCTTAAGTGACCTCTTGTTGTTTCAGGGAGAGTTCTAGAAAAGCAAATAGTCTTTAATAATTTTAAAAACAACACTTTTTTCCCCCCTAAATCTGAATTATAAGTCATTTACTAACATCTTCAATTCAGTTTCATAGAATGAAGACCAATTCAGTTTCATAAAATGTTTATTCCTTTATATGGTACAAGTTCCTGCTGTCCTTAACTGAAAATTTTTACTTCCTTTATTTTAGTAAAAATATATTATGGGAATGAGCAGCAAAAAAATTGCTTTAGCTTCTTTTGTATGTTCCTTCACTGATTTCTGAGATGATAAATTGTTTGTAATATACCTATAAATGCACTCACTTCAGTGAAGATTACTCATAATAAGATCCAAATCTGAGTGCAGTATCCAGCTGTCTCTGAGAATATCATAATGATCTTCCTTTGGGGGCAATACTCTGACACATTAACATAAATTTAAAGGAATACATAAAAAGCATATATCATTTTCTGTTTCCCTTGCTTGTCTGGATTCACTGCAACCCAGTAGATGAATTAAACGTATTTAGAGAGGTCTTAGAGACTTCTGTATTGTGGCAGGAAAAAAAAAAATCAGTATAAGCCAGAGTCCACAGTTAAACACAAAATACCTTCTAGGTGTTCTGAAATAGTGCAGAGCACTTTTACGGCATTATTAGCTCCCATTTTTCTAAACTCTGCTTTTTTGTGTCAGAACCAGAAAATGAGATGATAGAATGTAATAAGATAGTCTAATTTCTGTACTGTCATCACAAAGAAATGAAAGGAGAAAATAGAAGGAAAATTGAAAAATTACATTCCAGTGTGATCTCCAGGTCCATTTTTCTGGCCAAGAGTGGCTATCAGTCTAATGTATTCTACTAAAGGCTGCTAGACAAAACAAGGTGTAATTTTAGAGAAGCACTGATCCAGAATGACCTTTCAGGAGATTTTCAAAATTCACCATTGGAGTTGTGAAATAAAGATTAATCTTTATGTCAGGTTCCTAACATTTATTAATTAGCAATGTTTTCAAAGCGCATGAGGCTCTGATTTGCTGTGGGATGGCACTGGACATGACGTGTGAGAAGCTAAATGTTTCAGCTCCCATCATCTTTAGAAAGAACAATGTGATTCTCCGCTCTGTCTACAAAGGCCCTAAGATTTCTGTGTTTAATGTAGACAAGATCAAAATGTTAAAATTACCATGTTCATGTGTCATTGATTAACAAGAAAATTTTTAAACCCTGAAGTGCCTACAGAATGCTGATGGATGCACAGTTATGTGATGCTTTTTGTGAATACCACAGGTAGGCAGAGTATTTCGGGACTATTCCTTCAAGATTTTGTGTCAGTTCAAAAGTACAGGTATTGCTCTCACTTCTTTGATGAATGTTGTTACAGATAGCTTTTTGTGTTATGTTGACAACCCATCCATTTCTGAACTGAGGCAAATGGAGGTTGTTTAAGTATGAGATAGAATCACATATGATCTACAAAGTGAGGATTCTCTGAAGAGTCTTGAGAATGATTTCAAAGAAATTTAAGAAACATACTCAGCCTTAAGAAAAACCCCAACAATTTTAAATTAAAGTAAAAGTTGATAGAAAACACAACTGTTGTGCCATGAAGTACAGCAAGTTGATGAGAAATGGAGGATTCTAACGATGTCTGCCCTTATCAATCATATTAATTGCTTTTATATGAATTTTATGAAAAGTGCCACAAACATATGACTGATGGAAAAGCAGTTTGGGTTGGCGTTAGTGGAGGAATGGGAGAAAGCAATTTTTTTTTTTTTAATTAGCTACTTCAGTGAAAAGAGATTTGGCATTAGAAGCTGACTTTCACAAAGCCCAACAAATGTAATTCAATCTGCATTGGAAGTTTTTGGCATAGTTTTCCTTATTTTCCTTATATGTATAATGTGAACTTCTAACTGCTATGCAGATTAATTTATGACTTAAGCTATATAGAATTTATGGCTTAAATATATGGAACTGCAAATTTAACAATCGTGTTAATGGCTTTGTATTAACTTCTGCTATCTGAAACAGATTTTGTTATGTCCCCATTGTCCATGAGGTATGTCATGAATGCAAACTAAGGATTTGTCTCTAAGCAAACAGACTCTCCTGGACGAGTACATAAAGTCTGTGTGGCTTCCTCAACCTAGTCAATAGTCCTTCATTCCTTTTGTAGTGGTTTCTTTGTTGTTAGCTTATTGGAAAGCTTTTATCAGTAAGGTTTAATCTATTTGCCTTGAATTAGGAATGCATGTAGGAATATGTCCTCCCATACTCTTTCTTAAGCCAATTTTGGTTGACCAAACAGTGAAAGGATTCAAATAATTATCTTTACCATCAGGGATGCCTTAAAAATCAGAGCCAGGCTTCAACTCCCTTCTCTCCTACACAGTTTTTCTTTTTTCTGTTTCATTTTATTTTTGCCTTTTCTGTTCTACCACAGTATCACAAGATGCAACTTCATTGTCATGGAGGAGAATCCACTGAAAAGCTCAGAGTTCTGTTTAGGAAAAAAAAAAGGTTTTTTTAACTAAGAGACTTTCTGTTCAAAATTCTAATTCATGCATCTTAAAGCAATTTCCACTGCACTTTCTCTTGCTTATCAACCAAATTTCCAGGAGAATGCACTTTCTTCTTTCCAGAATCACACCGATTACCAAGTGGAGCAAGATGTTCTGCATGTCTCTGGCACTGACCCCAGAGCTTAGGGCTAAAGCCCACCAGGACAGCTGCATCAGCCAGCAACTTCTTCCACTTCTCCCATGCTGTTAAGTACACCCAGAAAATTTTCTAGAGAGAATTTTTAAATTGTTGGCGTTCTCTTCAAATCACCAGGATTGCCTGTAAACTGAACCTGCCTGTGCAGTTGGGGGCTGAAAGGCTGTTCAGCAGCTTCTGACTTCTTAAAGGCACAATTCATTTCACAGTGGGAATACAGAAGCCTCAGCATGGGCACAGGGTGATACCCCCTTTTACTCACATGCAGTCAACCTTGCCTTTGTTTTTTGTATAAAATATAGATTTGACATCCATAATTTACACCAGACCTACCACTCATCACACAACTTTCCACAATAATTGCTGGACTTCTGTGAGAAATGTAAGGTATACCTTGACAATTAAAAAGAGTGGAAATACTGTTTTACTTGGAAAAATTCTGCTTTTAATGTGCAGTATCCTCCAAATACCTCTGATCAGACAGATTACTCAAAAAATTAGGTAAAGAATACTTACTGAGATATTCCTACTGTCTAGTTTTACCCTTTGGATTTAAGTATTTTATACTGACCTTCCCTGGCACCCATTTCTCTCCATTGACTATAAGAAGAATTAACCTTCATTATATCATTTTTTTGTACTGAAAATAGATACAATGGCCAGATTAGAGTTATTAGGAGTTTGAACAGAAACAGAATTGTGAATGTCTGGACAATGTCTCAGATTTGTGGAGACCAGTGCCTTCAGGGTTTGTTTTGAGAGGATCTGAGTGTGAAGAAAACAATCCTGAAGAGATTGGAATGAAATTCTGACCATAGCTAGGAAATGATATAAAGTCTTCCTACTTGATAAAGACTTCCCACCATAAGCAGAATGCCATTCATATCATTTGCTATCCTTTCACAAATGCCAAAAAATTTCAGCAAACAACAAAACAAAAAAATGGATCAACCATATAAAACAATTCTACTGCCTGTGTTTATTCTACATACAAGCTGACTCCAGCCAGGACTTTGCATTTGACAGAGTCAGGCAGAAGAAATTCAGATGCTGCAAAATAGGCAGCCATGTAAAAGGTTTGGGGGATGTTTCACCTCTGAATAGGTGCCTTTTTTTAAAGTCTCTGAGCACCCTCCAATCAAAGGAACACTACTCTAAAGGTTTTGTCTTATGCTGGTAGTCTTTTGTAGACTGTGGCAGGCACTAGACATAGTGCTTATTCAAGGCGGCAAAAACAAGGAGTTGTAGGATGGAACTGGAAAGCACATATATGAAAAAACATGGAAAAGCACATGTTCTTGCAAAATGTCAATATTAGCCACTGCTAATTTTAAAGTATAGTGGCACTACTACTAATAATAGTGATTATAATGCTACACAGAGAAGCCCCTTCTTAGTCCATGTAGATTTGACACTGAAATTAGTGGGAAGCTGGGCTGAGTAAAGCAAGAGAGCCAGATCCAAATACTTGCTAGCTATCAGGCCATCAGTCCGTAAAGTATTCTAAGCATTCCCTGGAGGCCACAGGAAATTCTGGTCCAAGACATTAACCCTGAAAATAAAGATGGGTGCAAAATGGGCTTACCACACTACTAAAAATACAAGTGCCTGCCTCCGTGATTTAACCACATTTTTGAAGACCTGCTCACCACCCAGCACTGGTAAAATATCTATATTGATTACAACTAGGCAGTAAGTGCTGTTATTACTGTTGTCATGGCTCCCTTCCCACTACATATCATCATGCCATTCACACTTTTAATTAAATACATTTCTCCAAGTGAGTTCTAATTACAAGGATAAGGGAGAACTTGATGCATTCAGCTGGTCCAGGGAGATTACTTGCATTGTCCATGCAGTAGTGCACTCAGTATCAATCTGGTAAAAGCTGCAAAAATTAATGGAAGCTTCCCTTAGGAGAAAAAAAAAGATATTTTTCTTTTTATTTCATCTCTTCCAGGGCCATTAGTAGCCTTTACAGTTCTTTTCCTCCTTTATAATTATTTACAAGAGGATTTTTTTTTCTGTTTATGGTCATCATTATTACTTGGTTATTTGAATTATTCTCACATCATTATTACTAGGTTATTTGAAACATTCTCTGATAAATATAGAAACTCCTGTTTACTAAACTTCTTCAAGTAAATTAGACTGTTTACTAATCTTCTAAATTATGGATCCTATTCTGAGGAAATAAAGAAAATGGCAAAAGAAAACTCTGAAACACCTAAGAGAATAAAGGAAATTACAAGCTTACGTAACTTAATTACATAACATTACTGATCTTACATAACTATAAAAAGATCAGTGGCTGTAAAAATGCTTCTAACTGAGGGATTCAAGCCTGTTTAAAGAGGTTTGACATTGTCTGCTTATTCATCTTTCTTAGCTCTGTGTGGCAGGTTTCAACAGAAAATTTCTGGGAAAAAATTCTTGAAAAATTGCAGAGAGATGGTGAGATCAGGCAGAGCTGGGAAAAAGTTATTTACCCAGTTCTTCATTACCAGTAAAGCTGCATTCCCAAGGTCTGGAATACAGATTAATTTTAAGGATACCTGTTGTGATTACCTCATATAAACATCAGTTTTGAGAACAAAGGCAGTTCTCAAAAGCCAAAGATTTTATCATTGTTCTAGTGCAGAAAAAGCATTCATGTTCTGTTGCAGAGAGCTAACAACTGGGGCTAGTAGTCAGAACATTTTCAACCAAACCTATAACCATACAGCTTCACTAGAGGGAAATTTATTTTGGAGAGACATATCAGATAGAAATGTTTTCACAGGAAGCTTTAAGAGGTCATGGTTGCCTTAGGCATCTTCAACAAGAAGTGAAGGAGAAACAGACTGTAAACATGTGCTATCTAGGGACAAGTATTTCGAAGTAATTCTCTTAGTAAATATGTATTTGAAGGATTTCCTTTCTTTTGTTCCATAAATGAAATTTCAGAAAAAAAAAACCGAAAGAGAATTAGATTCTACCAGTCTGTTCTACTAATACCAGAGCGGGTTGGGTTGCCCATCAGCCAAGGCCAAACCGTACATGGCTGTAACCACAGTCTGCATGGCAGAAAGATGCAGGGTGGCAAAGAACAGGAGGGTGGAACAGCAGCCCTGTGGTCTGGCTTACGGTCCTGATTTCCCTCCCCACTGAGTCATACTGTGTACCACAACCCTGACAGTGGTCTCAAGGAAAGACAAGGTAGAAGAATGAGGTGTCTGTGTTTGGCAAATTGCAGACACGTTAGCATGGAGATACTATGTTTGAATTTCAATATTTGACACAAAAACCCCCAAAACAGTGGCAAAGCCAGACTTTAATTTGATGATAATTGCTGAACGCCATCTAGAAAGTGGAGTCTGAGTGCACTGATGCTTACCTTTTTACCTCCTTTTTACTTCTTCACTAAGTTCCATTGCAATTATAGCAGAAGAGTTCTACCGCAGTAAAATTCACAAGCTAGTTAATTTGTAAAGGCTACAGGCAACAATTCTTCAATTTTTTTTTTCAGTGACTGTGGGAGGTTGACATTGTCAACTTCCCAACTTGTGGACCAAACGTATGTATCTCTCAGACCTGATTTATGGCCAAAACTTGGTGCCTCTAGAAAAGGTTGGCAGAATCAGCCTTGGAATGTTGGTGATCAAACTAACACAGTGTAAGGTGAATTGCACCTCTCAGCTTAGAGTTCATTCTCTCTAAGCAAATAACTTTTGGGTCAAGTGGCCATCCTTAAAATGTCATATGATATGAAATAATCTTCTTATAGCCTTTCATGATGCTAAGAAGACAAGAAGAAGATATTTGAGACCTAGTCTTTCGTGAATAGAAACAATAACAGAAAACAAAGAGGAGACAACGGTTAATAAAATAAATACAGGAGTGAAAGTATAAAGGGAGTTTATATTATCTACAAGCTATTTCCAATAATATTAAATGTATTATGTGAAATTGAAATGTTTCTATGAATTAAGGAAGTCCAGAAGGATATAACAAATACTGTGATGTGCAGAATCTTTTAGTATGTTCCATGAAGATGAAATTGTTTGACTGAAGAGAAGTATCTATGGCCAGATGAAGGTTAGGCCATAGGCTGTTACACCCAACACACCTTTTAAAAGTTTGTAAGCCTAGTGGCTACAGGAGGGAAAGCCACTGAAATGAGAGAGACACAGATGGAGAAACAAGAATACCAGACATACAGTGGTCCAGAGATAACACAGTCTGCTAAATCACGCTGCTATAAAGGTGCTGTGAAACTTCACAAAGTTCCAGCAGCAGCATTAATCTGCTAGAGAAGTAGCACTTTTTCCTCTCTGGGATTTTTTTTGCTTGTTTGGCTGGTTTTTGGCTTGTTGTTGGGTTTGGATTTTTTTTTTTTTCTAATTTGTTTGGGATTTTTTGGATTTGTTTGTTTGTGGGTTTATTTGGGTTTTTTTTGTTTCATTTTTGGTTTGTGTGGTTTAAGTTTTTTTGGTTTGTGTGGTTCAAGTTTTATTGGTTTGTGGTTTGTTTTTTTTTTTTTTCTTTGTTTGTTTGCTTTTTTAATAACTAACACCAAAAGAAATACTTTTGTTCACAGCATTTAGGTCTGAGAGAACATTACACGTTTCTTCTACCACCAGTTCAGCTGAAATGAAGGTGATTCTGCTTTGTGTGATGTACAAGAATAGCTCCCAGTTCAGGTCAGTGAGGAAAACTGGAGGGTATGAAAAGAGGTCTGGTGCTTTCTCATTTATTGTGATCATGCTTAGGAGCTTTAGTCAGTAGTCAAGGCCTAACTGAAATGACAGTTAAGCTCATTCTATTAACAGGTTATTTATAATCTTAGACTTGAATTCTGCTATCACTTTTACGTGTACACAGCTCTCCTATTGAAGGCAATTTCATAAGAGTCACTAGTATTATTCACACTAAGATTAAGCAGATATTGAAGAATAATAGGACTAGGACATTGGCATACTCTTTTGTGTAAGCAGAAATGACAGTAATTTTGACAACGTTTTATAAAAAACGTGGAAAAATTTTTCTGAACAAAGGAAAAATAGATGCTGAAGTCCCTAGGTCACATCTACATTTTGTCAAGACCTTTAATTTTACAATTACCTCAAAAGCTAATGACTCTCACTGTCAAATACCCACCACATTTTTTAGCACATGTAATTGGGAATCTGGAGTCACGAAAGCCTTTACTGGAGGAAACTCTTGTGGACGTATGTTCATACAAATAAAATGTGAGGGATATGGCCACAGTGGCTTATTATTTTTTCTGTTAGGGCATAGGTATCTGCATAGGATGCATAGGTCTGTGTATGTGCATAGGATACATAGGCCTGGAATAGCTCTCCACTGTCTTCTTACCAAGCAACCACTGATTTGGCCCTCAGGTGCATGACATAAAATCTCGTTGAGGGGAGTTCTGCTTGTGCAGATCCCTTATTGATCTTGCAGCATCAGACCTTCTACTCCAGTTACATCTCTAAATTACAGGCTCAAAATCAAATGGCTGAACAATGTCCTTTTGATCTTTCTTCACCTGAATTCCTTATCCAACCAAAGTGTTCAACATTTTACGCTGAGGCCACCACCTTGTTGCTCCCTAAAATCTTTACTTCTCACAACCATGTCATTTCTTGTCCATAATAATATTCTGAAAAAAGAACCATTACAAAAACCTGGTGATATAGTAAAACACTACAAAGATTATAATCAGGAAGAATGTGAATTCAGATTGTTTTCTTCTATCAGGCAGGAGGAACAGACAACTTACTCATTACAAAGTTCATCACTCTTAAGATTTTGTTAATACAGAAATAAAGAAAACAGCTTAGAAAACAACATGGCAAAACATAGTTAAATATCTGTCATTAGCATAAGAAAGATTATTTCACTTTTTCACTTAGAGAAGGAAATTCCAGCCAGTTGCCATCTGTGCATAAATTATATATAACTAATATATAAAACTCAGTATTTTGAAAAGAAGGATAAAAACCAAATCAAACCAAACCAAACCAAACTGAACCTACCACACAAAAGCCCCCAACACTTTAAAAAGTGGAAGGAAAGATGTAATGAAATGAACACTTAAATATTTTAACAAGATTCTCTTCCTGAGCAAAAAAACAAACCCAAACTTATTACACCATAAATGAGAGTCACAGAAAGCTTTTCTGAGAAGACGGAGATCAAACAAAAGTTAAAATGACCATTTAGCCGTGCATAGTGATATCAAAACATACGAAAGTATAAAATGTCTCAAAGGAAGACATTTCAGATGGCCTAGTCATTCTAGAGCACAATAGACTAAAGAAAATGAATACATTTACACAACAACACTGGGCTTTCAAAGTACATCACAGTGTCTCATATCAGCTTCTTTTATGTACCAAAATGAAAACTCACCTTTCTGAAAAACCCAGAGGAATGTGCACTGAGCACCTGAAAAAGTTTCTACAACATAATGTTTGCTTAAAACAAGACAAAACAAAAAAATCCAAAGCAAAACAAAACAAAACCTTGATCCTCCAGGTTAAGGGGTTTTTCCCAAGTCCCAAGTAAAGAAAAATAGATGAATCTGAAAAAATCAAGGGTTTTTATCACATACAAAATAGAGGAAGAGATTGTAATGAAAGGTAACTGCTCTTTCACTGAAGCCACTCCACATTGCTTTCCTATAAACAATAACTCAGAAAGTTTGGTAAATTACAGAATAACTTTGATATTACATCAAATAAATGAAAAGCTTGCACTAGAGTGTTTTACATGTTTTCAAAATAGAAAGTTCATACAAACGGAATCTCTGAGTTATGTTTTGTTCAAACCCCAAATCCCAAATATATATTTGACAGAAAGTGTAAAGCAAAGATAATATTGGCAGCTCTCAGATAACATAATCATTAAGAACAGATGTATACAGAAATTCAAGCAAGAAGAATACTCCTATCAATTATCAGTGGGTAAAATTCTTGAACAATTTAGGCCATTCCCTGTATTGCTAGTAGCCCATTGCAATCTTCCTGTTCTGTGTTAGCCCTGTAGAGGTGTACTTGATACTTTCATTCATTCTTCTGGTACTTTGTCTCCATATACTAAACCCACAAATATTTCTTATATTATTTTTGAGCTGCTCTACCCAGGATGTGGTAAACTGAGACATGCAGGAGCAAAAAAGACATTTATTTTGGAAGAATAACAGCTTTTCTCTTTCAAATGAAACTGAGTACTAAGCTGAAAAGTGACACTGAGCATGTTTACTCATTTTGGAATTGCTGTGAAACTTCAATGATCTCCAAAAAAAGAGTTCAGCCTCACCAGTCATCCTATCATATCATCACATGCAAGCACAACATTACAATTAGAAAATGCAGGGGATTTCAGCAATAGGAGTTTGGGGCTTGGGCATTGTCTGGATTAAACTGAATGTTTGTAAAAACATCATAGCAAAACTTCTAATTAAGGGTGCTGGGGGGACCTTCCCTGACTCTGTCAACATCAAGCCTGTAACTTCATGCATGTCATCAACTTAAAAGGCTTTCAGGCAGTGGGATTTTGTGGAATCTTAATCCCCTAAACCGTTTTTACCTCATGGGTAGAAACTTGATTGCACTTCAGAAACAAACCTTCAAAAATATGCACAATTTTGTGTGCACAGCGAATTTGATTCATTTGACTTTTCCTATAGCTTCTGGGCAGCACTGAGCACAGACTTTTGGGATGATATACAATCACAGGGATGAAAGGCTCCCTTCATTTCCTGGTTTAAGATTCCCTTAGGGGAATATATATCTTCCAACTGAAGGAAAATCAAGTAATGTCAGCACCTTGGCTTCTGTGCTTCACTAGAACAGCATATGCATCACAGCTTGATCCAGCATCAAAGACGAGTTGCAAAAGCCAGTACTCACTGTCACATCCCCAATGAAGAACTGCGTTGAGATCAAAGGAAGGTATAGCTTGTTGGCACTTGCTAATACAGTCTATTCTTCTTTGTCTGCCCAAAGTCTCACCTCTGTTTGCCAGTCAGGTGACCAGAGGCCTGATTACTTGCCAGTACATTAAAAGATTCTGTGTTTATGTGGTCATTGCATGGCCTCAACCATAGAAACTTCTTCAGCTGATGCAGTAAACTCCTATTTTTAGGGCCTTCTCTTGGCTTCAGCTCTGGATACAGTGCAGAAATGAAAATGGTAAATGTGCTTTATAAATGTCTTAAGGATGGCTTTTGTCTCAATTTTCATATCAGAAACTTTCTACACAACACTTTTGTGCATTGGCTCATCACAAAAACCTCACGGATGGTCCCACCTCCCTACTGCCTCTTCTTCCCATGCCCTCCAAATGCAGAATGAAAGAGATTAGGTCTTTCTCTGGCAGCATTGGTGTCCCTGGGAGTCCTTTAAAATGTGTTTGATCCTGCTGCTGCCAATTCATTTACAGGATATGAAACTGCTCTCACTCAACAGAGGAATTTGCCACTTTTCTTCAAGCTGCTACAAAGCAAAGTAAAGCAAAATAAACTTTACACAATGAGAATGGGGCTACTTGCCCAGAGACTTGCATCCTTACAGATTTTACAAGGTAAGTCTCTGGACAACACAAGTCGACTTGGCAATTAACCTTCGTCTGACTAGTGGGCTGCACTAAGTGCCACCCAGATGTCCCCTGCAAGCTAGATTGTGCTATGATTCTGATTTTTAAAGCAGCATTTGCCAACTGGAGTGTGTAATTCTGCTTCCTGCTGTGCAAGGGGAGCAAGGTATTTATTTTTAACATGAGGCACTCTTTATATTTTGATTGCTGCAACCGCAGTACTTCTCTGTTGCTTCAGTACTATCCCAAGTAACAGCCACCAGAGTGAGGAAAAGTTTTAGTGAGTCCAATTGAAAATGAAAGGCATCTGACCACACAGTGATGGCTACAGCAAGTAAAGTTCCCGTCCTAAGTTACTTTTGTAGAATCCTAAGGAAGTTCAAAAAAACATCTGGCAGCCACAGCCTGAAAAGACCAAACACTTACTGTCTGAAGGAGCATGAAACTTTCAAATTTTGAAGTGCTGTTACATTTATGAAGAGGTGAAAATAACATGATACATTTTCCTATAACAATTTAGGTCCATTTTTGTGCACAGTGAAAAAGAAAATTTTTGTGGCACTAAATGTCTGAGAATAGAGTCTGTTTTTCTCTATGATCAGCACTTATCACAGCTATGTGTAACAGAAAACAGAACCCATAGAAAACAGCATGAAAATCTCCTTTCCTGAAGAGTTGAACATTGTTATTCTTCATACCTTGAGTTTTGGTAGCTATCAATATATTTTCACTTACAGAAAAAGAGTTCTTGGCCTGCAAAATTTACAGCCTGAGGAAAATCATGCACAAAGTACAGGAGACATGACAAAGTACTACAGCTGCCTTCTTGCATTTGAAGAGTGAACTTTCACCATTAAAATATTAGTAAGTGAATAAAGTAATTAATAACACCTATTTAGAGTCACAGCAGCCATGTCTGCATTCTGCACAATGATACTAGAATAATGGCTTGCTGCATAAACTCTCTTACTCTAAACTTGCATTATGCTCATCCTTTTTGGATGCCAGCCCAGCCTTGGGTTATTCCAGGTAGAATAAATTCTTCTGCAGTTTGCTAGCTGGGCTGAGTTTTTTACTATAGTACGTTGCAGCAGCCTAGTGAATCTGACTCTGAGATTTCTCACAGCTAAACCTGGTTTTTCTACCTGACTATCTGGGAATATAAGGCAGGCAAGTTTGTTACCAGATTTGTAGCTTTAGTGCTCACCCAGGCAACAGTACATTTTTTGGGGTTATGCAATGAACATTGACTAAATAATTTTGAAGTTGACCTAAAAAGCCAATTTCATACCCTGTTCATGAAAATGTTTAGTCAAACAACATTGAATCCTAGGGTTCCTAAAACATGTCATTTTAAAAAGTATTTGAATAAAGTTTTGTTACTACTCAGAAACTCCTGGCAATGAAGGGATGCTTTAGATTTTGGTTTGTCTTGTGCCACATAATTGCTTTCAGTGAGCTCCTTAGCTGCAACTGTATTGGTATATCCTTTTTGAGGAAGGTTTCTCAGTGTCACATCAGTGACAAAGGATTAGATATTCTTTGAAGTGCATTTCACGCATGAGGGTTTTGACCTTAGGTGAAAGCAGCTGTGTAGAATACAGACCTGGCCTCATTAAATGACCAGGAGACTTCCCACTTGCTTAAATTGTTAAAATCTCCATTTATAGTAAAGCTGTAATTGTACCTAGGCTTCTCTGCTATACAGAGGAGCAGCCTGTGGATATCACCAAAACCACCTGTCAAGCTTCTTCATATCAGATAAGTCTCTGATGTTGGAACTTTAATCTACAAGTATCATTCTGTAATAAAAACCCATTTTCTAACTCAGCATCCTGAACTGGTCTCAAAACCATTTTTTAACTTACAATGGATTTACTATCCTTTTCATTTCCCCTACTTGTATCTTGCTGGAGCATTCAAAACTGAGTGCTACTCTGAAGGTTTTTAAATGGTCATTAGGCACTTTTTCCACTGAATCAGATATGAACATATAGTGATAAAACTGTCTTTGGAGGATTGAAATTCTGAATGACCCAAATGCATGTTTCAGCAACATTTATTTTCAGCTGAATGAAAACAGTAGTCCCTCTCTCTAATGTAATGACATGCAGCTTTGAATCTGACGCAGAAAAAAAGCTGAGGCATCCTTAGACTGCTTAATGTTGCTTTGAAAAGGACTAGTCAAGTAAAAAGTGTTTGTGAGGGTGTGTTATGTGCACTGAAAGTGTTTGTTTTGTAATTGTATTATCTATTTGTAGAGGACTGATAGGTCATTTCCCTTGGAAATGTAATACATTAAAATGTATATAATACAAATAATAGTAACAGCACATGCAATTAGTAGCTGCAAAGGATGAAACTATTTCCACTCAGAAGATAGAGAAAACTTGGACAGTGACATCACTTAGAGCAGAATTCCACTGAGAGAATTTTTTGCACCCTAGGTCAACCACGAGCATTACTTACAATGACATAATCATGAGGGTCATATCTTAACTAGCATGATTGCACTTTTTCTGGACTGTAGGTCGCCACGTGGTGCTCCAGTGCACAGATTACAGTGACATCAGAAGGTTCCAGCTGAACTGGGTGGGAAGGTCATAGCAGCCTACACAAAGTAGCTTGAAAAAAATTTATCCTGCTGAGAATATTATGTGGAGCTAGCTTGGGCATATCTACACACCACTGCAATGTACAGGGTAGACAGAAGAGAGAAGCATCCCCTGGGGATTGGCAGAGTCTCACTGTGGCTGTGATTCAACCTTAGAGCTTCTCCTTTGGCAGAAATATTTTATGAGGCTTCTGTTCCTCCCCTTTCACCTTTGTCCAGCTCATTGTGTGAAAGAATATGGATTAAATTAAGCCATCCAAAGAACATTTTTCTTTTGAATTTCATTTTTTGAAAATAGTAATTTCATTGATTGAAGGGGTTCCATGATTAGACTTGTCATTCTGACTGATGGAGTCAATAGCATCCTGATAGTGGAAACAAGTAATTCGGAGAAAAAAATAAAGAGAAAGGCTTAACCAAGCAGGATTTCTGGAGAAAATGTCTGTGGAGTGATCTCTCCAATGTGTGCATTGCTCATATGGAACAGTTTGAAGAATAGGGTGATTAAAGCAGTCACTGAATCTGCTTGCGAATAATGCTCAACGCAGAACACAGAAAATGTGTTCTTCTCACTGGAAATGTGTCAGTTTTGATATAGCTTTAAAGTGAATTATTTGCTTGGAGAAAGAATCCAAGAATTCAGCAAACTGTAGGATTGTACTATATTTGAAATATTGCCTTTGTTTTTTTTTTTAATGCTTATTGTCATGCTAGCGAAATATAAGTAAGCAATGGGGTAAGATAAATTGCAAGCAGAGTTAATAGTAGAGGAGGGACTATATATATGCAGAATTAATGCTGGAAGATGTTAAAATACTTTTAAAAACCTATGTGAGTAGCACCACCCCTTAAATTAGAAGACATTTCTTTTAATAAGTTCATAATTGTGCCTTGATTTCATTGTAAAAATAGAGAAAAGTTTAGTAAATGAATGCTTTTGCTTTAGCTAGTCATTCCTCTGACTAGTTTAGCCCTTGTGCTGTTTTTCACACATCCATTGTGAGTAGAATTGTGTTTTTTGCATGCTCCAAATAGAATTGGGTTTAGAAATCTTTATGGCCGTAATGCTAATCTGTGATGATGTTAACTGAGCTACTGAAGACCTCTTTGCAATATACAATTATCAAGACCAAGATAAAGATCGACTACGTGATACCACTGTTGCAAGTGATCCATAGAAGATAATGTTTCTTCTCTTTAATATTTGGTATTACCAAGGCAAAAAGCAAACAATCGGAATCATGTGTTTCTTCACTATTTAAAATTCTCAGGAAAAAAATAGATTTTAAAAAGGAAATCAACTTCTTTCTGAAATGCACCAAAGCATAAACTGGATTTATGGAGATGATTCCTGTTTTGAGCACCTAGGATGGAATTTGTCTTCTTTGGCCAAGTTCCAGTTGCTTTCTGATCCTCTCTTCATCTAATGGCTCTTTCTTTACTAACAGTTCACACACCATAATGCTTTGAAATAAAAAAAAAACCAAAAACAAATCAACAAACCCAAAACAACAAATGACAGAAATTATGCAGTGTGAGATCCATGACTCCACTGACAGGAAAATGCTCTCCTTATGCCTTTGAAAAATACATATTTCTGTATTAAATAAAGTATTACACTGAACAAAAGACATTGTTCACACAATGTGATTAAGTGAGAATTCAGGCAAGCAGGCAGTCACTAATGGAAATACACTGTGGTCAGCCTGCTGACAGCTCTCTCCAAGAAACTACAGCCAGAAGTGGGTTCTCAGTGCATTGGTCTTTTGTAATCCTAGTCCATGTAAAAATGTAGGAGCAGCGTTGGAATGTGACTCATGTTGCTACAGCTTATCCCTACATAACTAACATCAGAGACGAGACCTTAATGGCAGATTTTAGGGCTGCACAAAGCGTTAAAGAACCAACTGATTCCAAGCAAGACATTTCCATTTTTATGAGTGTGATCTGTAGCTGATGCTTCAGCAGAGTTTAGGATTACCTAAACAGAATGTTTTGCTTTAAAAATTGTAGCTTTATTAAATTTAGTTCACCTGATCTGAAGTTTTCAATCCTAAAGATCTGAATCAGTCCAGAGCATGAGAAACACACCCAAAACTGTTCAGTCTCAGAAAAAATACAGGGAAAAGATATTGTCTTCCCCATGTCAGAAAATTCTGAAAATTCTGGAAACATCTAATGATTTCTATTTAAAGTCTAGCAATTCTGTTGCATTTATACTAATAATGCATCTTGTGTTGTGGTAAAAATATTCTAGATGCTGTACCTGCATATGGCCCATCCAGAAATGTCTGAGACAATTCCCCAGATTGTAACTGTAGGATACTATGGGGGGTAGACACGTCTGATGCAGGAACCAGATCAGAAACAAGGACACTGTATTTCTAGAATTTCCTTTGACCTCCTTGTTTTGCACAGACAATGAGAAGGAGATGGAAAGCCCCAGACTCATAGGAAGAAAGTACAAGAGGCTAGTGTGGGAGAAAGATGCAGGCTGTACAGGGAGGGGCAAGTGCCAGTTGTCGTGAAGCTGCACAAGAGATCCATGGAAAAGCTAGGAAGAGACTGAAATTAGACAGGGAGCACAGAGCAGGCAAGAAGTCCTGGATCTGAAGCACGTGTGAAACATAGATCTAGTATAACAATGACATGAATGATTTCCAGGGGATGCATACAAGCCAAAAGAAACTGAAAGTGCCTAAGCCAAATCATATGGACTTACCCCACTGTGATGAAGAGGAGACTGGGACAGACTGGATGTGAAAAATATTATGAAGACTGAACTGCAATACATACTTTCTTCTAATATATCTCGTTGCACATTTGTGAGGGTCCACCTTACCCAGTGCATTAACGTACAGAGGTCAAATATGTGTTCAAGCTTCAAAGCACAGAGAACATGGAAAGAATGTGTGGAATATCCAGCACTGCTGGCATATAAGTACAGAATTTGGTAAGATATTCTTCAACTCCCTGAGATTTAGATTTGCATCTGTTTATTAAATGTAATTAAATGAACACTAGATGCTGGAAGGAGGGAAAAAAACCCAATCCACCCATAATAGAACCCTTTGTCATCAGTGTAAAATGACAGTTATGTTTCCATAGCAATAGAAACCTCTACTCACACCACATGCCAACTGTTTGATATGACTTTAGTTTGCTATAGCAACCATGTTTATACTAGTTTATTCAGGCTATCAAAATTAATTACAAATTATACCCAGGGCATTGTAGTTCTGATTTCATTAATCTCATAATATTTTTATATATCTGCTAATTGAGAGTTTTTAAGTATTGAGAAGGCAAACCTCTGAACAAGATCCTGACCACAGTGTCACAGTCACTAGTAGAGAATAACACCCAAGGCTGCAGGATGTGCATTCTGGAGTCAGGCATGTGCTGTTGGCAGGACAGCCATGATCATTTGTGCTCTCTCTACAACATCATCAAGTGGAAGAGTGCAGTAATGACGCACGGGCAAGGCCCTTGCTTATCAGGTGGAAGAATGCAAAGCCGTTTATTGCGCAGTCAGAATTCCCTAAATACCAGCACCCAACAGGATATAACATCATATAAACAGGAAAGATGCTCACCACAGTGTCCCCCAATCACCTGGGGTATTGCACAGATTTTACCTATTATGGTAATAGGCAAACAATCCCCTATAATGCCACAAACTACAATTAACACTTCTCACAGGCCCAGTCTGTCCATAAACACACAATCCTCTCTCAGTCCGTCTCCAGTGACCTGGATGCACTCCCAGGGTCACCTCCAAGCCCAAGAAAGAAACCCTCTCTCTTATCCTCAGAGCCTATCTCTCTTCCAGCACATAGTGTACCCCAGCAGAAGAGCTGTTGTTCAATGAATTTACACAATTGTGTATATATAGGTTATCATGTACAGGAAAACCTGAAGGATATATATATGTATATGTACATGTATATGTACATGTATATGTGTTTGAATACATGTACATGTCATAGCATATACTTCCAAAGATAGGGCTTGTTTACAATCTTATTACACAAGAGCTTTTTAGCCAGAAAGCAAATGCTGATTCCCACTAGCTGAATACTCAATAGCTCTAAATTCCTAAAGCCAACTTGCAAAGCCTTTATCAGTGGTCTGTAAAAAAATTTGTTAACCATGTCAGAACCATGACCAAACTGGATGATCATTAGAACAGTACCCTCAGGAGCTTGACCTGTGGTATCCTCAGCAGCAGGCGTGTGCAAGTGCTCAAGAGGCAGTAGACAATCAGAGCCCAGAGAACTCTGCAGATGGATGTTCTGGATTCTCCAGCCCTCCTTATCATTCTGCCTAGTAAAGAAGTCACTGGAGGTGTCACATCTCTATGGATTTTTTTTACTTTTTCCTTCCCAGGTTGCAAAAGACACCTGAGCAGACACAGAATCCGGAAGCGCATGTATTAAACAAAGGGAGGTGAAGTGGTTCTCCACAGATGAAATTCTGAAGTCCCTGCCCCAGTGTGGTCATGAGTGGTGAAAGTGTAGATGGATTAAAAAACTGAGTGAATAAAATCACTGAAGATTAAATACTGAGAGCTTTTAAATGAAAAAATATTCCCATTCTGCTAAAAAAAAACAGGGCCAGAGCACTGAGGTCAGTCAGCTCCAGGGAGCTTTGCCCAAGCTGCACAGTTCCTAGTCCCAGATTTGTTCAATATTTTCTCTAGTTCTGAAATGTTTTAATAAGTTTTGTATTGGAAGGTGGCTGCAAATGAAAAATGTGCAAGTAGAGTTACAGTCCTTCTAGGGATGATTTTACTGCATGAAGATGAGGGGGTTTAATGCATCCCCTGCAGTGCAGTATGAGGGCAGCTATGCATGCTGGGCTAATGGTAGAGGAAAGCTGTAGAATACTGGAGTCAGACCTGATGCAGGCCTTTTCATTTTTCCAGTGGGAACAGTCCTTGGCACAATATAGTTCCTTTGCACAGTTCCTGTGCACTGTCACAAAGATAGAGTTAACCTCAGCCAAAAACGTACCTCAGGATAATGCTGGTAGTGAAGCATCATGGACACAACACTCATGGTTAAGCTTGCTCACCAGCCCAGTATAAAACAGCTCTCCTAATGCTGTAAAAGGTTGGCATTTGACAGAATAATGTTGGGAAGCATCAGTGGCTTCTGGTGCCTTTCCTATAACCTTCTCAAAGGACTTACTATCTACAGAGTACTTACTTAGATGGGCTGTGGTGTGGTTGAATACAGACTTTCTCCTATTTGTTAAGTTGCTCTGTATGTAAAAACTCTGCTAGAAAGCCTTGTTCTGACAATGAATGAAAGAACTGAATCCAGCTGAGCAGTGGCAATTTCTTCCTTTCTAGGACCACACTCATTGTACTGTTCTGAACAAATCTGGCAGCTGGCTGAGGTCTTTTGTTCCTGCCCACATCTTTTCTTTCATCCAATTTCTGGGGCAACCCCACATGGAAGGAAAAGAAAAAGCCTCCAGAGAGCACAGAATCAGCATTAACTAAGTATAATTCATAATTTTTCATGGTCACAGATTAATTTGAATATAAAAAGTGAGTGTTCTACAGAGATCATATTGTCATTCTATACTTTCCTGAGATGTAAGAAAAAATGTTATATTTTTTCTTAACGTTCTATATAACATAATATTATATAATATATAATAACATATATATAACATATATATTTTTTCTTAATGTATAAATGTTATATATATTTTCAGCCATGACCTTAACACACATGTTTTTTAGCTAATGCTGTTTTATTGTTTGATCCTTGCACTATGCCTTCCCTGGAGGCCTGAATCATTACCAAGCTGAATGCTGCAGCTACGTGTTTTGAGCAGATTTTGTGCTGGTTCAGTCTGCTTATAGTAGCCAGCCTGTTTTCTGTAAACAGTGGTGAAGGTAATTTTGTCTTGTTACCAAATAGACATTCCTCTTTTCTCCTGAGCAGCCCTCCTGGGAAACAGCCCAAGAGGTTGGAGAGGGAGAGGGAGGTGGATCTTCCAAGCCACTCTATCTGACTCTACCGATATCTTTTCAAGGTGGATATCCAGATACTTTCAATGAAGTCCTTCCTTGGGTTTTCTTGTTGATATGCCAGATGTTTGGAAAAGGCAGCTATTTCACCATGACAACGATGCAAATATTCAGTTAACATTTTTAAAGCTCAGATGCCTCTATAGAGGAAAGCACCATAGATCGGTGTACTGGGTGCAGATTTCTTCCTAGGATGTAAGCTATTATGCAGCTTGGACTAATTTACTTTGTCATCCATGACTTCGTGCCCTGCAGATGTATTTTAGCTATCCAGTCCTTTGGTAAGAAAGGTGTCTTCTTAAAAGGCCATTAAGAAAAGGTCAGGAAGGGACAGGACTATACTAAGGGATGTTTATAACAACAAACAAAAGTAGCACAAATGAAGAAAACAACCTTGAGTGTAAACACACAAGTTGTTATTTCAGTTTATATACATGGTTTTACTGGAGTGCTTGGAATCATTACCACCCTACTACATATTGCAACATTGAGGCATGAAGGTCATGTTACAAAGAACTATTAGTTTTGGGAATAGTTCTCCTCAGTCCTTAAACCTTTTGAGAAGCCACAAGGCAACATATTTTTTAGGTTAGTGGAAACCTCTGTGTTGTATTTTTCCTGGCTTCTTGCTGGGTGTCAGAAATATCGGGAGCAGATGCACACATAAACACGTAATCCTAACACAGGAATAAAAAAAGAAAGCTCTATTCTAATTAATAAATTCACATACTAGGTACAATTGCATGTGAGGAAATTATTTCACTCTCTCTCCTTTGTCTTGGAGATATATATGGGGTAAACATAAACCAGACCTGAAACTTTCGCTATGGCTTGTTTTGGTTAAATATGGAGTACTTTGCCAGGAAAACCCAGAATATGAGATTATGATTCTTTGATTATTTCAGAGCTTTGTACTAAAGCACCAGTCCCTCTTCAGTTTCTTGCCATAAATATCTTAGTACAAGAAGCTCCAATTACATGTTTCCTTCCTCTTTCTCACTCTGTGAGCTAGTGGCTCAGGACTGCATACTTGATAGAAGCACAATGGACCTGTGCTGGCAGAAAAATTGGAAATTTTGCAGTATTAATACTTGTCTTCTGCACTGAACCTGTGAAAGAAGAAGGGAGGTTTCTTAGGGATAGCTGGTGTCAGACAGGCACAGACTGGAAACAGCTGTGAAGTTTAAGAACACAGGCTGTAGCCACAGAACAAATAGTTGTATGTGCAAAATGTGACTTCTCACCACTCTCCTAAAAAAGCATTGGCAGGCTTCATCAGCCATGCAGGATAAAGCAGCATTGGGATATAACAAGGAGGTCAAAGGAGCCATTCCTTTGTACCATTTGGCAATCACAGCACCTGTGGCTCCTGCTCCAGGAGGATCTTGCTTACATTCACAAGCAAAACTTTTAGTAAAACAGTTTACAGCCTGTTACCTGACCCATCTTTCAGTCTGGGCTTACCTGGAGAAGAGGCAGTGCCCAGCACTGCATATAACTTCCAGCTTTGCCCTGGGATGATGCTCTCACTGGGATGATGTGAGATGGAAAGGAAGGCGTGGGTTTCTTAACAGTGTCTTCGTACAAAGGGCTGGGATGTCAGCTACTGAAAAGGCAAGTGCCATTTAATTCCAAGAAACTGCGCCTAAGAAAATAGTTTACAAATGTAAGAAGAGGCTTAATTTTGCTGCCTGTTTTTCTATTAACCAGTTCACTCTGAAAAATAAAGTGACTGACTGCTCGCACTATAAAAATTCATTATTTAGCACCTTCAAGATAGAGCACTGGATTGCAGTGTGCAACCCCAAATTTATAAACAGAAGGATTCCTCACTTAAGATTAGATATCTACATTATTAAAATATAGATATCAGTTAATAGGAGAACACTCACCTTGGAACTGTAGAACAAGAAAGAGCTAGAGCCAAAACTGTAATGTTTGCTGTTAGAGCAGCAGAAATAGGATAATGACTGATTCAGGTGCCTTTTTTTTTTTTTTCTTCTAACAACCACAGTTCTATTGGGACTAAAGAGGGTTTTTTTCAACAGAGAAGTTACCGATGGTGATCTTCATTTCATGGCAGGAAATATATTCTGAAGCAGTCTTTAAATACTTCCCCCTTGATCAATCCAGCCTTGATATAGTGCATAGGCGGAAGATTTGACATAAAATATTGAAAATTATCATTCTGATTGCTTACTGCAACTTTCATAAACCCTGTTGTGAGAGTTCATACATCCACCCTTAAAAAACATGGAATAGAGGAGAGAGACATAATTCACAAAACTCTTTGGGAAATACAACCATTTTTTGTTATGGTTAGTAAATTAAAGGTATGGGATTTAGTATCTGGGGATGTATTTTGGAGTTTTCAGAAGAAACACATCCTTATGTCATTTGGGAATTTATACTGGATCCAATAAAATAAATGCATTTTATAATAATGAAAAAAGTGCTGGAAGATAATTCGGTAAATGTTTGTATATTTATTATGCAATTGATGGTATCACCATCATTTACCATTAAATAAACTTAGCTGTTAATCTTGCCACTAAGTAAGCAAAATCATGTTATCCAAAAAATTAATTGTGAGTCTAGGAGAACAAGTCAAGGCCACAAAATATGTTTATGTCAGGTGACAACAAATTCAAGGAGTACTAATCTTCAGTTTCCTGACCAGCATATAATAGACCTTGCTTTCAAACCTTCCTGTTGGCAATATGTATCCTCATTCCAATACAAACATAGCTGAAAGAACATGTTATTTCTGTTAAGAGAACTAGAAAAGCAAACATTAACCAGTGTTGAGGTATATGGCATACTTCTCACAATCTTCAGGAAAGAGAACTCCTGGTTCTAATAACAGTGTGGGAAAATGAATTACTGAGTTGGAAGGTAAATGTCTGCATATCCCCAGCGGTCCTGGTAATGTTGTATATTCCCCTTTAAAGACAGGCCTTGTTATTTCCAAAATTTGACCAAGGCAAATTTCCTAAGTAAAATATATTTTCTCTTTTAGAAGCCGTTTTCAGCCTCTAGTGACTGAAAGGTTCATTTATTGTGAGTTCTCCAGTATTTATTCCATGAGCATTACTTGAGGTTTTGAAGAAAAGAGATTTGACAAGTATGTTTAGGAGCTCTAGACAATAGTAAAAATTTCATTTCACTTAGATGTTTTCTTTCTTCACTGTGCTGTGTACTGCTTGCAATAATAAGCCAATAATTAGTCTCACTGACATTGGCTAAAATATACAGATACTTAATATTAAGTGTGTTAAATCAGACCAGTCAGTACCTTGCAGAATTCAGAACAATATGGCATTAGTTTGGCCTCACAAATTTGTAGTTTCACCAGACATAATTAAGTGGAGCTGAAATAAAACTTCTTTTCCCTCACTCTGTTTTTTTAGTGGATATTGGCTCATGTTCTATTGAAAGTGGGTTGTTTTTCGGCAAAGAAAACAAAATTTAAGGGAACAGTGAGACAATGAGAAAGGAGCATGGACTTGAGAATGGGGCCAGGGTTGGTGTTTGGACTGGATCACAGACATTGTGTTATCCTCCTGCTTCAAGTGCCCTGAGGATGCTGAAGGCTATGTAAACAATTTTGTTCCCCAAAGTCCAGGCAGGGGAATCTGGGCTATTCAGTGTCTTGCAGACCCTGTGCTCAAAAGAAAACATCATGACCTAGCTCTTCCCCACCTGCTTTCTTCCCTTAGCTCCCACACAAGTGATACACAGACAAATAATATCTCCCAGAAGCTGCAGAAATGCACTCTATGTTTAAGTACATTTTTCAGAGACGACATTTGACATCTCTGTTTTAAAGACTTCAAGTTACAATGAGTCTATTATCTCTCACTGTGAACTGTTCCTCATGTCTAATTGCTCCTCAAAGACCTGTCAGGAATTTTGCTTTTATTTAAAGGTTAAGTTTGTCCAACTTGACTTTTTGCCCTTGAATTTTTTATGTTTTTTTCAGCAATATTTAGAATGCCCTGACTTAAAAAACCTCTTCCATGTAACACAATGGTCAAATCACCTTTTTGCTTTTGCTTTGATGATCTGGGCATGTTGGTTTTCTTAAGATTAATATTAAACAGCCTGTATGTAGCAGCAGTTTCTCTTTAAGCCCATTCGTGAACCAACTAATCCTTAACAAGATCACTAAGCTTGACCCTGTTTTAATCAAGATGCTGTTTTTCCTCTTCATAAAGATGAGAGTAAAGAACCCTGAAAGTATATATTAAGGCTCTGAAGACTTCACCGATAGAGTTTTCTGTGTCTAAATTTTTTTCTATTTAAAGTAATTCAATCTAAGAAAATATTTCTGGTGGAATAGACAAATTGTGCATTCTTTTCAACTCTAAAACCTATAAAATATAATTTCTATTTTCTGCTGAGGCATGGCATCAAAATAAGAAAATAGTTTTTTTGATAAAAGTAGGAAAAATTCAGAAGGCCAATGATAGTGTGAGGGCCCTGACCTGGAAACAGGGAACATGATGTTTTCCAGGACACCCAGTCTCTCCTTCAGGGGACAAAGAGGTTTTTGTGTGGGTACAGGTTTGAAAATTTGGTCCTTGTTTCACAAATATGCTCACGGTGTGATGCAACTTCTGTTTTTACCAAACATAACATCATTGATATGAAACATGTCTATAAACAAAAACTGAGTATACAACATGTTGTCCCTGTCAGAAATATCTGGGTAATTTGTATTAGAATCCACTTTTAGTCACACTTTCCCCTGCACATGTAGTCACAGGGTTTCTGTGGGGAAGAAGAGGACAGGATCACAATATTTTTTAGTTAGTCTATCCTTTCCTCTGTTTTACTATGTGATATTTCTTCAGTCATGAGGTTGTGCTGCTCTCTTCTCTGTGCTCAATTTGGAGAGTTATCTGAAACTTCACCAGTTTATTCTGTAGTTCTCTGAGTACAACAGACATTGTAGGTAGTAGTTTGGGTTCCTTACAATATAAAGGATTGTAAATTTTCACTGCATTGCTAAAGTTCATCACAGCAGTATAAAATCAAGAAGCAGACATTGAAATGGGAAGATTTAAACTACTCATTTGAGCCTTTCCATTTCATTAATTTTACTACAGCAGAATTAAAAAAATGCCGTTAACTTGTGATTCTTCAATAATTTGCTATTCTATGCCTCTGCTAATGAGGTGTTCAGGCAGGTAGCCACAGAGGAGCTGATACTAGAACCTTTTGGCTCTCTCAGATTTTGCAGGAATATTACAGAACATGTTTTTTTGCTTTTCCATCATTATGAGAAACTGCTTACAGTAGATTTGTGAGAGGAAATGTTCAGAGACCGTGAAGTATCTAACAGAACTGGCTGGGAGAAGTATTGTTCCTGCTGCTCTGCTGCCATAACCCAAGTTTGACCTCCAAATTACCAGCAGTTACTGTAGACTTGGTTTCTCTGAAGAAGAGTTTACTTATCACACCAAATGATGCAGTAATTTTCTAACACTAAGAAAAGTCCCACTAACCCCTGAGACCGGATAAAAATTCCACGGTACTGAAGTGGGGGTTTTCCTTCCTATTTCAGGATACTTTGGACAAAATTTAGTGGAGCAACCTCCAGATTCATTTACTTTGGAAAAAGAAGCATAATTTAGATGCATCCTCAGAAAAAAACAATGCATTAAATAGCTGAACTACTTAACCTCTACATGGGAATTATTTTAATTTTTTTCAACAAACAATATATTTTTCTCATCATTTCTCAAGTATTCCCTTCTAGGAAGCTAATTCCACCTCATATCTACCTCACGAAATTTTAGATCAAATATGTCAAAAGTAGATATATTCACTTGATTAACTAGTGAAGACACCAGGCAGCAAAAGAAACCCAAAAACCCTCAACTTTAAACACTCCTGACATTTCAGATCATATTAGATATAGGTTTATTTCCCTCCCCTCGCCCCAGTTTTGATTATATCTCTCTACATTTCAGAGAGATACTTCCATTTAAGAAAAAGACTAGTCTGAAACTTATTTGCCAACAGTTTCTAAATATTTTATAAATGGAGTCAGATTATCTCCTGTGACTATTAAAAACATGTTTCTATTATGAATATGAAAGAGAGTGAATGCAATAAATTACAATAGACACATCAAATTAAATTAGAGAATTGTATTAATTGAAAGAACTTGGAAAGAGCATTGGAAGGATCTCAGAAGGAGGATTTACATAAAGTATCGTACGTTGGAAGCAGCTTAGAAAATTGTAGTTAGAACCATGTTTTCCCTTTTGGGTGATTGTTACACATTTCTGTTTCTCCTTGCTGTTTTTTATCTGTTTGTTTAAGAAGAAAGAGATGTAACAGGAATTCTCACACAGAAATCATATTTTTTACTGGAAAACTGCCATACCCTCACTTCTCAGAAAAGTCATGTGATTGAGAGATTAACTGAAGAAATTTAGGTCACTAATGTTAAGATCATTATGAATAAATCTTGAGCTAGTGTTTTCCATCGGGAGCGGAAATGGAAATATGGACTGTTTATGTTGGGGACAAAATCATTAAGTGAAGATCTATTGGGTATTTCTTTGTCCTTAGTATTAAGGAAATCAGTTCCAACCACCATACTTTTAGTGGTTCTACTTGACCAGGGATATTCTGCTACCACAGGCAGAGGTAGCAGAGAAGTGACTAAACATAGGGGCTGAGAGGAACAGAGCTGCTGAGTTTAACAGGAACATGATGCTTCCATACCTGCTAAAAAGGAAGAGCTTTAGAGTCCCATTACAATGTTTATGTGCCTCCAGAGAGGCCCAGTTGTAATCAGAGAACAGACTTTAGAATGGAAATTTTGAATATAAAGACCTTCACTCTTCCTGTATCCTGTCTTAGATACCTAAAGCTTTGCTTGGTCCAGGTTTGGGGGCATGGTGACCTATAAGTACTAAGGCACTAGAGGTTTCAGCACTGAATCTAACGCATGGTATCAATGCGAATTCATGGGCCCTGTGTTATAGTATTTTCCCATGCATGGCCCTCGCCACACTTTTGTCACTTCACCGTTTAACAATCCACAGCTCAGTCATACCAGCTGAGCAGCCAAGTGGGTACAGTGGACATAAATCATCTCAAGGAAAGTGGGCACAACTTCTGGAAGGGTGAAGCCAGGCTCATGAAACCCCGGCACAGGGCAGGATGTAACCCTTTGCTTTTATTCTCCACTAAAAACACAATTCAACATTTGTGAACACAGAAGGCAAGCAAGACTCTGTCTGATGTTTTGGTGGTCAAATGTATGACCAACACTCATCCCAAGTGAAGGAGTTGTCCAGTCGCAAGAGTTACAGACATATTTCCCTCCACTCAATTGGCTTGAAGCCTTTCATTTTTAAATTTTAATAAAGAGAAGGGAGCACAAATAATTTTTCCAATGAAAATTAAATTGCTCAGAATTTGAAACTGGACATGTTCTGATAATTTTCTTCCCTTTCTTATTTAGAAACTATGAGTATTATCTTTTCAACAAATATTTTGTTAATAAAACCTCCTCCAGTGCCAAATTTGAGTGGATAAGAATGAGGAAATTTTGACCATAACAGTAAAAAAACACCCAGCATTTTGAACAACAAATTTGATTACATCAACCATATGCTTCCTTCATAAAATCTTCACCGCAAGAGAGATTAGCAGTACCAGTATTTTCAACAGACTGCAAGCCCAGAGGAAGAAACAGCTGTACATTGGGGAAAATGAAAAGTCTTTCTATACAGAGAAAAAAGCATCCCATTCAAATGCATAGTTCAAGAATGCACTACAAATGAAGGTTTAGCTTTTTTAGCTTCTCGTTCCAGTTAATTTGCTCTCTGGCATGTGACTTGAGCTGAACATGTTGGCATAAATTCATCACAGCTTATCCTGTAATTATGCTCCTCACTATAACCAGGGGGAAAAGCAGCATGCTTTCTCAAGAGCTGCCTTAGTAACAGTCCTTAATGACAAACTGAGAATGTATCTGAGGGGAAAATAATGAGTCAAACTGGAGGCACATTTTCTGCAGTCAGAATCACTAAAGGTCAGTTAAGCAAAGCAAAACATCTCACTGTTTCTTTGTACTTAAATCTCCTCTATTTGGCCGTCCTTGAGATCAAAATGGCATCTTACAAAGTCAAGGCTGATATTTCCCTGTTGATGTTTCTCGTGTATTTTAAAGTGACGCTCACACTACAGCCTTATGCTGAATAAATCAGGTGCAAACCTTGAGAAACAAAGCTGGTCAGGATGCTGGTGGTGACACTACTTTTTTATCACTGTACCTTGTTTTCCTCAGCCTGAGTCTTACATAAACTGAGCCCTTACCCACAGGTCAACTGATTCAAAAATGACCAAGGCCACTTATGTATCACTGGCCATGTAATTTCACTTAGTTTTCCTGCTGAATGTCAAGCCTAAAAAATCACAGATCAGGCCAGGATATATCCCTTCCTGTTTATTCCCTACTAAACGCTGGGTTAAATGATTGTGTACGGAGCAAGAAGCCTTTTATTTTTTAACTTAAGAGGTACCACAAAGTCTGATATCTGAGGCTGTAGTCAAATAGAGCTGAAATTACCAGTGTTTCACAGGCTTTCTTGACCAGATTAGACTACATGAGAGATGCAAAGAGATTGCTGATATGTGCCAGTGCTTTTCTTGGTGATGACAATTTTTTTTTCCCACATGTATTTCCACTCTCAGCAACATCCAAGACTGGCCAAGCCATGTAGATATTAGTAATAGAGTTACCCACAGGGATGTGTCAAGGACCTTGTGTAGGTACAGAAATGTTGCAAAGATGAACTCAGGATGCAATTTCAGAAATTACTGTTACAGACATAGTGAGTCTAGGATTACCCTCCAAGCTAAAGCTCCAAGTGAGCCATCTCTTAAATGTGTCATTTCATTCTGTAGTCTTAGGCTTTGCCTAGAGGTCATACTGTTAGGGAAATAATTGTGTGGTGCTCTACTCTGCCAATGTATATTGCCCGTGACCATCCTGAGTTACTCTGGCTCTTCGCTGTCACACTGTGCCTGGCCAGGTATCTGACCTCCAGAGTGCCACAACTCCCTTGTCACACCGTGCTTTCCTTCTGCCAGACTTGGGGGGAAAGCTGTGGGCACTGGCTTCAAAAAACTAATTTTTTGGCAGTAGGTCAGGTCCTGTACATTTACTGGCCTTGCATGTCACAAAAAGTTACTGCTATTAAAGAAAGCAAAATTTGTGTTTCATGACTCTGCATAAGCTCCTGCCAGGACGCGTTGCCAGTTTTTGGCTTTAAAAGGTGCATTGAGGCCCGGAAACATGGAAGCAACAGTTCCCAGTGGGTAGTAATGTGTCTCAGAAGATGAACAGGGATGGAAGAGACCTCTCCCTTTCCACAGTTTTTAGGCAAGATATGCTAGCACACGCTTCCTGAAACCTGCTGTACTGAACAACACAGTGAATGACAATTCAGCTAGAATGTTCAAGAAATGGATGGAATAGGCAAAATATGAACATGAAGTAATATTTTGAACATTTTGTGAATATTGTATTTTGGTGAAATATTAATGGCTTGATTTGAAGATCTTACTCCACCTTTTTGAAATAAGAACAAATAGATGGGACAACTGACCAAGATGTTATTTCACTGTTGGCAGAAGTAAACAGTCTGTGACCACTACTTTGGGGCTTGCAAGCCTCATGCTGGTGGTGGGGTCATAACAATTTGAAGGCAATGAATGTTATCCTCTCTTCTATGGAAAAGAATGGAGTTTACTTAGAGGACCTTTCCAAGCTGGTAAGTAGGATCATTGAGGTGCATTTCTATTCAGCCCTCTCATTGCAAACCTCTACACAAGACTTATGGATTGCTTTGGAGAATTCATGAACTACTAATTCAGGATGCTGCCAGAATCATGATTATGATCACAATCACAAATTTGCAAAAACTATTATATAAATTAGGATATTTGGCTGGTAGAAACACGGTCAACAAAAGGGCAATTCCTTGAGAACTAAGGCAGGTACCTGATATTTATACTCGCATTTATATGCCGTATTTGTGCATGTATCAAATAGTACTTTTCCTTGAGCTTTATTGAAGTTTGCTGATGTTAAAAAAGCATGTCAGCTGCTGAGTTAAAGTGAGAAATCCCAACTTCAGATAGTTTCCTATCAGACTTAGCGAACATAACTATCTGTAGTATATCTTTTACAGATACGTTTACTCAGAATTTGAATGAAGCTGATGCTATAATGGGTCTCTTTCATTATCTACGTTTATGTCCACATCATCAGCCAGGTCTTTTATGTTCCCCACTGCAGGCGATGGTCTATGTCTTCCATGGATAAGGTACGACTGCGACAGAGGAAACTGGTAAGTATCTGTTTTCATGGCCTTTTTCCTGATTGGTGTAGGGTTATGAGAATGTAAACTACTCTTTTCTTAGTAAACATTATTCCCTCTGCTTTTTCATTCTGGCATTAAAACTTCTGCCTGTTTACACTTTTCCCTGCAGAATTATTCTGCAAAAACAAATGATCAGCCAAATGTGTAAAAAAATTTGTGGGGTCAGGGATGGGTGGGAAGTTTTTGATTGTCAAGGTAAGAATGATGTTATGAGTCAGACTGCTGCAGTGTTAAATGATGTTGAAGTGCTGCATATTCCAAAGCAAGAGGGAAGATCAGCAGCTCCAGGCAGTTGGGGATAAACTCCTAGGTATCACATGCACTTTGTCATTTTTCAGATGGACAATATGGTGTGGCTACAGGGGCAGCACAAGAAGGTTTACAGCTGGAAGATGTCTTGGAACATGTTTCTGTTACTGGATGCTGCAGCAGCTGATATAAGTTCCTTTATGTTTTTATGGCACTACGAACTTTGTGAGAAGGAGAGTAAGGTGTTAGAAGGAGATGGGTAAAATACTTATAACTGCTGTAAGGAAGCTATGCAAATATTTTGCAGTACCCTTTGTAAAAAACAGCAGCAATGAAAGGCTTACGTACTGATTCTTTCAGTTTTTCTCTTAACTACTTGACTGCGAGAGAAGTAGTCACTGGTAGTTGGCAACAAGTTCAAAACTTGACCTTACACTTGATGGGGTCTAACTTTAAGGGAGTTCGTGGTCTTCTAAAGATGAATCAATTAATCAGAAAAAAACAGCAGCTGGAAAGAAAAGGAAATTCTTTCCCTGACTTCGCCCTTGCTTCATTCTCTGCAGTGTTGTACAGCTTTCTTGATACTGCATTCCTCCCACAACTGCTTAGATCTCCCAGATCCAGTGCATATATTGTCTTTCCAGAGCTCAAGTTCTGAGTTGCTTTTTTCCCCACTTTGTTTCAAAGCTGACCCAAGAGTCTGAAGTGTTTGTGCCATAAAACAGATGCACTTTGAGGCATAGGCACTCATGGGGCTACAATTCCATGTAAAACTTTGTAAAATCCAGGAAACTAAAAGCAGAAAAGCTGCGAAGTGAGATATGAAAGTCTTATCAATAACATCTGGGCCATCTCTACTTAAAAATGGTTTCTCAATCAGACGTGAGAGAGATAACGAGGTGAAAGCTACCCCCTGGCCTTCCCAGGACTCCCATGGGGTGTCTTGCTTGTCACATGATGTATGTAAGCACTCTGCCTTAAGGAGTTGCTCTTCAAACTGCAACGAATGTGAAGCAAAGGCAGAATGGAAAATGGAGATCCTCAGATGTGTAACTAAGCTACTTTGGGAGATAAGCTGTTAACTCGAAACCTATCTCACATCTATGACTTGAGATGCAAGTGCGTGAAGATTGATTTAATAAAGGAGTTTGCCTCATCAAATGAAGCTGCTGCATAAATCTCAGGGTGTTAGCAACACATCAAGGTCAGATATATTCAAGAAAGCTATGCACAAAAAAATAAATGGAAAGTTTCTAGGCTCAAATTATTTTGCAGCAGGGGATAAATTGTTTAGGCAGCAGCGTGCTGAGGTCTGTAAAGGCATCTGAATATGCTACACACTGAAAAGATTGCTTTCTAGATCATGAAAAACTTTAAACAAACTCTACATATGTGACATGAAGAGCTTTTTTGAGGAGAATTTGTGTGCTGTCGATATTTACAACACTTCTTGATACTTTTACTTTAAATTTACTTTAAAATGCCTTTTACTTGAAAAGATTGAAAAGGGGTTAGAAAGAATAAATTACTTTAAAGAAGACCCCCCCCCAGTGTCTCACTGCTACGCAGTAATGATTTGGTTGCTAGTTATTATTTGATAGAGGCATGAACTAGAATGGGTCACTCTCAAAAAAGATTGCATTGTGGGTGCTGATCTTTGCTAACTTTTCTATTTTGCATCCACATGTAGTTCTCTTGACTAAGCAGAGTTTACCATCAGTTGTTTTCCGGAGTTTGTGTTCCTCATGCAAATATATGGATAGACACTGAAATGGATTGGCACCAGAGAAAAAAACCGTGATTAGGACACCTGACTACTGGGGCAGGTGCTAGCTCCAGTCTCTGGTCCCACATTAATTTCTGTAATCTTACATCCAGCACAGGCTGGGAGCAGCAGCAAGAGCAGCAAGTGCCCTTCTTTTACTTGAGCCTTACTAAGCAGGACACAATACAATCTCTGGAGACCGGGGCCCAGTGGCTCTGTGTAAGGCTGCTGCACATCTGCACACATCCAGTGCAACACAGACCTGTGAGGCATCAGGGCAGCAACGTACCAGCAACCTGAGCAGCTGGGTTTGCACCAAAGTCAGACTAACTCATGCTGTCCTCTTTTCTGCCAGGAGGCTATTCTGATTCAATCTGGCATTTGATGGCAACCAACCAGTCTTCTCAGGGTTGTGCTCCATAATCTGTACAACCAAACTATTGTTAAACCTTGTCTTACCTGAGGGGAACTGGGTTTCTCAGGAAACATTTTGCGAAAAACTTGACTGTTATCCAGGAAATTAATGTTTTCCATAGTATCTGAATAGCCTGAGGGAAACAGAGAATTGGCTTTACGTTTTTTTTTTTTTCCCCCTTCACAGGCCACATCATTGTTTTTGCAAGGTGAAGAACGTAACAACTGAAGAGCTAAAAACAAGCTTCCATTCCTGGTAATTGTAAGTGCCTCAACTCCAGTGAGTTATAAACAACTGATGTTTATTTAGTAGATGTGGTTTGAAAAGAACAGGACTTCTGGAATTTTCTTTAATGAAATATTGCTCAAGAAATTTTCACTTCAACTTTTCATGTGGCTTGATTCATTTTACCTTTTGTAAAAAAACCTTTTCTGACTGATGACTAACAATTTTAACCCATATTAAATGACTTTTCTAGATACTTTTAAATATATCAGTCATTAATTCCAGCTTCATTTTTCTATGGACTATTGGAACCTCTTCTTCTGCAGTTAGCAAAATCTTATATCTGTCTTTTAATATGAAGTCCTATTATTTTTAATTGTCTCCAATTACATACAGGAATTTAATAACTTATTATATTTCATAATACTCCTTGTCTCCCTGTAAAAGTTTAGGGGAAATTATTTTGTTCTAAGTTTGTAATCATGAACTTAAGAACAACACTGACTGACTATCACTTTTTTGGACATATTCCATCAAACTGGATCAGAATTATTTCCATTGTGATATATCTGTTAGAGAATCATATAATAGTCTGGGTTGGAAGGGACCTTTAAATATCATCCAGTTCAATTTTGTTCCATCCTACCAAAATAAGTAGCTATTTTTATACACATTCATCTTAAGACAACAAAATCTTCTGATTCTTCTGCACATTTTAAGGCTAATTGCTCTAACACAGGTCTGCTTGAAGTTATAAAAGATTAAATGGGTGTAATAGCAGATGAAAGTAATTACTGGCATAATATTCACCTGCATAGCTAAGATCAACAATAAAGTACTTCAGAAATTCATTTCCTACTCTATTTGTGCATCTATTAAGTAGTCTGAAGTTTATTTCAAGACATTATTGGATTATTTTAATGAATGCACATACAGTTTAACACCGAATATTTGCATTCAAGTGTATTAGCAAAGAGTACCAGTGGACCCTCTGATCCATCCAGTCCATTATGCTGCCTGTACCCAAAACTGAGCCTTTGGGCTTTTGCCCTCCACAAGTGAAAAAACCCTTGTATGCACTTATCTACAAACAAATGGTGTACACCTTCAAATAGTATAGATTTTTTTTCACAAAAAAATATTCTTTTTTTTTAAAATAATTATTTGCTTTGTCAATTTCATAGGAGAGGAAAATGTAAAAGTTCTATGTTTTACTTTAAAGATAAAACTTTTAACAGGACATCAGTCTTTCTGTTTGTGTATGCTATATTCCAATTATATTAGTACATGTAAAGAATGTAAAATGTCCAAAACACAGACACAAAAACATATAAGGGAGCAAAAAAATTGCTTTTAATCTTAACAATTACGTAACAGAATTCTGTGTTACTGCAGAAAGAGAAAATGTTATTGATGAGAATCCTCCACTAAGATCATATATAAATAGTACACCCACATGATCTATTAATCATTCTGTATCATAAATAATCTTTGGCCAATCTTTGGCCAAAATAGGCAATTTACAAATGCTTTTCCTTCCAGAAACCATACCAGGGACCCTGTGCAGAGTGGCCATCCGTCCATCTTATCTCCTAGTGCACTTGCCTACTGTGTCTCACATGTAAGTCAGCTATGATTAGATGCAGAAAGAAATTTAAGGACCTATTTTTCAGTTCAGATCTCTAGTCTACAAAGATGAAGATTTGGCCTTTGAATTTGATTCGGTCTTTGTTTTTCACTATCCAAATCTATACTAGTTGACAAAAAATTGAATTAATTTTCACCAAATCAAGTCTGTTTTTCCTGTGACTATACTTGATACATGACCTCTCTGTCTTTTCTTGGATCCATGAGAATTTTCATCCCTCCTGTCATTTTCTCTCCTGTCCCTTGATAAGGGGGTATAAGAGAGCAGCCAGGCATCAACCCACCACAGTCTCAAGGTTCAGTATCTGTTCTTCTAAGACCATATTCCATAAAGATAACTTGGTTCCCAGGAAATCTTCAAGAAATTTATATCCACCTGGGTATTTCCTTTCCCCAACCAGACAATGCTGTGTTTACAGTTAAGCCTCTGAATTGCTTTTGTCAATATACTTAAATACAAATTAACTAAAGCCAAGCCCATATTTCAAGGAAACCTCTCTTTTTGTTTCCCTCTGAAGCAAAAACTCTTCAAGTATTAAATGCTTGGCAGTTGCTCTTCCTGCCTCTTTATTCAACGAGCATAAAAATTTCTTAGACCTCTTTGAAAGGCAATATCTTATGGCTGAGACAGCAACAACCTCATATTTCTGTCTTTAATTATTAGAGGTAGTTTGTAAAATTCTAAGACAGAGATTAATTTTTTCACAGGTGGAAGTGTTTCATCCTTTTTCGATGACTAAGAACAGACTACACAATAACTAACTTGTGGTCTGTCTAGCATAAGGCACAGTTGATGGTTGCTGAACTTTTCAGAAAAAGGAAATAATGTGATAAAACTACATATTTAAAGACATTTCTGTTTATATATTTATCTGAATACCTACTGTTAAGATTCATATTCTTTGCTTAAAACAATATTGCTGTTTTCCACAGCTCACCTAATCTGTATGCTGACTGAACATTTAAAAGCAAAGTGTTCAACATTTAGCTGCTCTAAAAATGAATTGTGTGAGGGTAATAATTACGCTAAGAAGTCAGAAAATACCACTTCCAATTTTGTCTTGCTACAAGCCTTGTGTGCTAACTTAGGCAAAATATCCAATGCCATCGTGTTTGTCCTTTCCCCATACTGTATCTGAATAATGATCTTGACATGGGACATTTATTTGGGAGGCTTTTCTCAATTTGACAAGCACATTGATATCCTTAGATAAAGAGGATGATTTAAGTAAAACCAGTTTCTTTGTGGTAACAATGGCTCCTCTGCAACAACCACTGCAAAAGACAAAGAAGGTAGTACGAATGGGATTGTAGAAGTTCAATGAATTTCATTAAACAGATTTTTTTCTCTGATATTTCAGAAGTCACAATTCACCTTGGTAAACAATTTATCCTTGGCAAACCTGTTGAAGGTGCTTTACTAGTACTGTCCTACTTTCACTTCTCACCTCACAAGGTTCCCTTCATTCTGTATTATTTTATGTTAAGCATGCCATTTGGTTACTCAGTCTATTTCAGAGCTCTACATTATACTTGTGACTTTCTCAGCAAATTCAAAGAAGGATTCTAGCAAAAAATAGAGCAGCTGTGTCCTCCATAGCACAGGCATTTGCTGAAAATAAATAGGAATTAGCCCTACAGAAATTCTTGTATGTTGACAGGAGATGGGTATACTGGTGTAAACTGTCTAAAGCAAACTATCGTAACGAAATTCTGAATCAAGTTCTTCTGCTCTTATGACATTGGTCACCAAAGCTGGGGGTTGTAGTACACCCACTAGAAAAGGAGCAACCTTCTGTTGCTGTTAATGTTTAGGAGTTTATATCTGTTTTTTACGAGGCCTATGTGCTGCACCAAGCTGCAAATACATCAGAGCATAGAACAGCTTTGATCCAGCATCGGCTGCAGAAGGATAGACAGAGCTGCACAGTCAGTCCTGCTCCTGCCTCTCCTTGCTGGGAGGCCCTGCAGCACCATCTCTAACAGCTCCAGTATTGCTCACTCCACTGAGCAGAATCCAGCTGAACTCAGGTGTGAAAACCAGGGTCTGGGCTTTGTGATATGCAGCTGCTTTTTACTGTAATGGAAGTTACTGTCTGCAAGTGCACAGGAAGGAGGTACATTTCAACACATGTGAGACTTGCAATTTTGTAAAGAAACACCTAGTATCCCAAAAGTAAGGAAATTGTGCCCTAAAGCCCAGGTTTTAGCGACAGGGAAGATACCTAATTTTCTCTTTTGTACATGCTGGTAAATATCTGTGTTATTCCCGCCATTAAGTATATGATATCTTTATTTATAATTAAGTATCTGATAACAATTGGCATACAACAGTAACTTTAGCAAAAACAGAGGTCTTCTGTACCTTTCTCTATAGAGGGTCAGAGTGTTAATATTCTGGAGTAGTTCTCAGTGCTACACAAGACTGATCATAGCACCATCTCTGTTCTCACAGAGCACATTGAAAACCCCAACCAGCCCACTAGCATGCAGGGGGAGGGGGGGGTTAGCTTTTTTAATTATTAATTTGCAGTTACTATAATAAAAAAGAATGGGGTAGGGCAATTTGTTACTGGGACAGACATATAAACCTACTGGTGGAAAGAAGGTAAGCTGAAATTTTGGATTTGGGATCCGCAGAAACAGACTTCCCAGCCAGCTATGCAGATCAGATATCACTATGCACACATGGATGGTTAGACACTGATGTCATGACACGCGTACAAATGTCCATGTCAGAACCACTCTCCAAGCATTTGCATTAATATTTCACACACAGTGTATAAATCCTCTCTCGAGCGCATAATTCTGAGACCTAATTTTACATTTAGTAGTTTAAAAGAAATCATGATTTTAAAAATTATTGCTCTCCCAAGAGCCATAGTCCCAACACTCTGTGCTAAGTCCCATAAAATCTGATTCCTGGAGAAAAATCATTCCCCCAAAACACCTACAATCTACCTATAGAATAAAAGAAAGGAATAGAGCCTATGTGTGATGTATCAGAAACAATGGGATGGCAGAAATCTCTGAATATTATAATCGTGAGGACCAAGAAATTTTGGGCCAAATATGATTTTTTTTGGTAATGTACTTTATGATCTATAATAGTACCAACCTTTTTTTTTTTTTTTATGTGGATTTCTTATGAATAATTGTCAAAGAAAACAGGAAAATTTGCAAAGGGGGATGAAAGAAGAAAAGAAAGGTCTTGTGAAAACATTAAAATTTCCTGGAAACTCTTCCAGTAAGTGAAATGCAGTATGGTCCCTCTAGGCCTGAAACTCTGATATTTCCATATTTCAATCCTGTTGAATGATACATGAATTTTAAGTGGTTATGGCAAGACAGTTACAGATGAAGAAATTTTTTATCATATTTTAATGAAGGTAAGGAAATATTTTCAAGGGCAGGACTCAGGATTATACCCCAGTTCTTAACTGGTTCATTTAAGACTAATCATATAATATACAATGCTGCTTTGGAGATGCACTTCCCTATATTCTTTTATGGATCTTTTTCTTTTTAGTCCCTTCATTTGCAGAAAGTGAGCCCTGAGCTGCCTTTCTGTTTGTGAGAATATTAAGGGCAGTCTCTGTCAGTCTACTGCAGCCAGGCAAAAGTGAGTTTACCAATGTAATAAGGCAAATATGAAACTGACCTTGGATTATAAATAATCTGAATCCACCAGGGCTCTAAGCAGTGGGAGGCATCTGCTATTCATACTTGTTAAACAGGTGTTGACCAAGTTCAAGGTTCAGCATAACCACTGGCTTGCAACATTGGAAAAACTTTCAGCAGACATTTCTTCTTTGGTTCTGTGTTTCTCATGTTTCTTCCCTCTTACCTAATGCCATATTCTGCAGGTAGACCTCAAAGACGCAGACTGACTGAGAGCACTGCAGCAAGCGCACCAAAACTTACATGACATCCCGGTTCTTGTACATATATGTGAGGCCTCTGTCTGTTATTCAGCACCACAAGTTGGTAGCTAAGGGGAGAAATACCCCTTCTATGAACAGGAAAAGAAATTTGTCAAAGATTTGTATTCCCATCCAGACTGAACACAGACATAAATGAGAGGCTAAAATGTAATAGGAACACAGGAATTGCCATGGTGGACCAGTGTTATGGCCCACCTAATGCAATACCCACTCACCGACGTCACACACAGAAGCTAGATGTTGCTTTAGAACAGCACAGCTGAGAAAAAGAAGTGTATATAATTTTTTCTACACACTGTTTTATTATCCAGTCAGACTTTATTGAAGGCCATTATTAAGTTTTTAATTTGTAGCAAAGATTGAGGTTGATAATCTTTGTAACTGAAAGACTGGGGTTTAGTGCTCACTTCCCGCTTATGATTTTGACTGTTTTTTCACCAAGCTCAACTGGGATTCTTGATACTGATGCCTGAAAATGGATTTGGAAACCAGAGGCCACCTGGATTATGGACTAGAAAGTTATTGCCTTGCAGGCACACAGAAAAATCTTACATCTCAGTTCTTAGGATCTACTAGAATGTGATTTACCCACTTTGCCTTTTTGTCTTAGACTCGAATCTGCCAGCTGCTTTCTCCAGAAAAGCCTGAAATAGAAACTAATGCTGTCTCATCTGAAAATTACTTCAATTGCTGCCTCTAATGCTATAGTAGTGTAACCTCTGACTTTAGCAGCTGAAAAGACATCAGCTGCTTAATCAAGATCACAACTGAAAACTAGAAAAAAGTGCAAGAGGTTAATAAGCAAAATATTCCAGCTTTAAGGTCTGGTAATTTTCCAGCTGCCAGGACCAGCAGCAGATTGGGGGATGAGATACTTTGCTAGAGGATGCTTCTCCTGTCAGTGTATAGTATGAGTGCAGCAGAGAAGACAGAGAAGGTGGACAGACCATAGGGACAACTCCACAAAACAGCTCCGCTTTGCGCAAAACTTGCATTGTCTGCACCAAAGTATATTTTCTGAAAAGAGGTTGTTGTTTCCATAAAGCAGGTACCTATTTCTGTACTCATTCACAGATAGGTTTCAGATTGAATAGGATGGAAGGAAGCACTTTCTGGTGTGACAAAGAAAGTTGTGAAAGGCTTGGGCATGCGATGAGTAACAGATGTATCAGGAGACCTGCTGGTGAAGTGGCAACAAAGGAAAAAGGATACAACCTCTTCTCACCATGGTATTGAAGGTTTGCTGAAACACATCACATTCTCTCTAATTGTGGTCAAAGCAGGTCAGTAGGCCTCAGATGAGCCAGCACTCTGACACAGTGCGTTATCTCTCATAAATATGAATGGTAGCATTCTTGCAACGTGATCACCCAGATTATTCAATCACATTTCTAATTCAATAATGAGTTAAAACATATTTATATAGTACTATAATATAGTCTGTACTAAGAGAAATTAAATCAAAGGAAAGAAAGGCTGTGTCATACAACATTTCTAAAATAAATGTTTGGATTTGAATTTAAGATTACTCATTGCCTATCTTCTGCTCTAAACATTAGACAACACTCTTTTCATAAGAGAACATTTGAAAGTATAATCTTTTTCAGTTCTCAAGGAACTCTGAAAAATCAAGAAACACATTCCTGATCAACTACCAGATAGAATCAAGAGAGTATATCTACTGAATCAAACTTAAAGTATTAATATTAGGGGAAAGGAGATATCAGAATAGCCCTCTAATGCATGAATGAGTTGAGAGTACTGTCTCTGTCTGCCAGTGTGCACCCATATCTAGCAATAGCAAACACTTCAGAAGCTTATGTAAAATTTTCTATTACTTTAAGTGAGGGAAGACTAGAAAGGGACCCGGCCATAATATTACATTGGATCACTTAAAGTACGGCCACAGCTGTGTATAATTAATGTCCCAAGTAAGTAGCCGCTCTTTAGTCCCACGAACACCATCTTTAACACAGGTAGTCAAGACTGCAGATGACTTTACTGTTCCAAAACACCAATAAAAGCAGTTTGATTTCAACATCACTGTTCTCCAGACCTGCTGCTAGAGGTCAGGTGTTACTTTGACTGAAATAAGCATATATTGAGGTTCAATCCAGCACATAAAAATACCAGATGAGATTTCAATTCAGCAAGGCCTGAAGTCTCACTTTCAGCACATAAGTAATCCCTGCTGAGTCCTGTGGTATCACAGAGTTGCTCAAAGTTGAGCAAGTTTAAGCCACTTTGCAGAACTGACACTTTAAGTTCTAGGTTATAACAAAGCTGTTGTTAAAAAAACAAAGGGGGAAAAAAAAGCTTAGTTCTGTTGTTTATGGATCTGTAAGGATCCACATGATCTGCCAAACTGGGGAAAACACCAGCCCCAGATTAGTTTAATGGGCTCAGTTGTCTAGTCATGCAACAGAAATAGCACAGCCAAAGGAATGTTAATATCTCTGACCTAACTATTTTCTTTGTTGCGACATCAGCAAGGTGCTACTGAAATAATCTCAAAGGTATTTTCAAAGGAGTGGGGTGATGCTGTTTCAAAATCTCCTTAACGACGTCCCTGCCTTTAGCCGTACCTCTGAAGAAACTTCAGTGCTAACTCCTGGAGCCACACCTCTCTATCAAATACCAAAGTACTTATACTTTTGTATAATAATAATAATTAAAATACAAAAATGACTTTTCAATAATAAGACTTCCATTAAAAATCTTACAATGCTCTTTTATTTCTTATTAATAGTATGCGTATGATTTTAAAGGAGCCTGGGACCAGAATTAAACTGCCTTGGTGAGATACTTCTCAGTTGGTTTCTGAATAAATGTTTGCTCTGTTTATAGTCTGCATAAAACTTTAGGTCATTTTGAAATATATGGAATGTGTACTGGAACAGTGATGTTTTATGTAAATCTCTGTTTTCTTCAGTGCCAGATCTCCATCTTATCCTAGTATTAAATTAAAAGGAAAGAGAGTGTCTTTTTTCTGAGTCACTGATTGATCTTAAACTGGCACAGACTTTTTAATGTCAGCTGAAGTAATTGTAACTTTGAAATCAGTTTACTAAAACTGCTATAAACTGTCTTTTCCGTACCACGGTATAAGAAATTATGAACAGTTGTTAAAAGCACACCGGTGGACAAGTCCATCAAGAAAAACTGCATTGAGACAAGACCTATAAACAGACTGCTGGATTATAGAACAAATTTTGAAAAGATAGTTTTTTATAGGAATCAACAAATCCTGTTAAGTTGTCCAAATGGAGGCTTTAAAGCTACGAGACTTTAAAAGACACATTCATAGCCTGAACACTGTGATGCAGTGAATGACTTGTATATGCTGCAAATTCTGAAGCCAAGTGATAATTTTTGTTCTTCATCGTTCCACAGCTTTTGGTTCTATATCTGTAGCAGTGGCTGTAACACTCACTACAATGGAAACACTGCTCATGAAAATTGCAGGTTTTTTTTCCTGTTGATCAGCACAGTCTATTATGTCAGCCCAGATCGTGGGCCATGAAACTATCACCCGCATTTGCATGAAATTCCCTATGTCCTTCCACTTAAGAATGCTTTACTTTAGCTCACAATTACAATTAAAATATCAACTGAAGTTGTAGTCTGAAGATATTGTACAAAGTATGTAAAAGATGGGAGGAACGTAAAGGAGAAACAAATGAAATGAAGTGTTTCTTAGCTGTCATAGCTTAAAAGAAGAGCTTGGAGATTTCCAGCTATCCAGGAATATTTTAAGAAGGGGTCTTACAGAAAGAAAAAGGATTATTCCTAGGCTGAAAACTTAAGTGAGATATTTGAGATAATCTGATCGTTCCTCAGATTTTAGGGATTTTTATTTTAATTCTATTAATGCAGATTCTCTATGAACATGCACAACTTCTTAAGAAAATAGAGAAGGGATTTTTAAAATTATATTTCAAGCCTCTTTACCTAAGAAATTAAAATTATTCTGATCTGCAAAGCATAATATTAATTAAAGCACTGAAGGTACATATTTCAGTGTTAGTGAAAAAGATCAGGGTAAAATTTGGCCCTGTGCTGAGCACAAGCCACTGTATCTGTTGTTCAAATACACATAAAAATAATGCTAAATATTTAACTGAGGTATATGTGCCCATTATAGATTTCATACCATTGTTTGTGAGGATGTTTAAACAAAGGAGTGACTACTCTGACACAATACGAGCTGACCAGAGCGAGGAAGATCAAAGTCTAAGAATCAGTCTGTAAACATCAGGATGACATCTGAGACTAGGTTCATCTCTATCTGAATGTCCAGCTTCTGCTGGTTTGTGAATTTGCATGTTACAATTACCATCCTTTTCTAAGAGCATTCTTTCACAGCATATATATAAAATAAAAGATTACGTGTGTTTATAAATAATATAGATACATACATAGTATAAAATTTAAGAAACCTTTCCTTTTTTTTCCCCAGCGACTTCTCTCTTTCCTTTGTCACATGCCCTGGCATGGTTCTCTTGACTCTGAAAATGAAACTGCTTAATTATCTACAGGGCTTGAATTAAGTCTTAATGGTACTAGGCCTGAGCATTTCTTTTAAAGAATCTAAATAACCCAATTCCTGTGGTGGGCATAAAGTATGTTATTACTTCTTAATTAGAGTCAGTCTACTTAGAGTAGTGTCACGGAAGTAGTAAATGGCAGACTTAAAGGTCTGTATTTTTCCAAATGAAATCTTACTGCTCTGCTGGTGACTTGGAGAAAGGTGTTCTGAGAAGTCGACATAAAAACAGAAGAGAGGACAAACCTGTATAATATAAATGGTTTATCTCCCTTAAAGATGGTTTTGTGTAAATATTATAAAGAAAAATTATTCAGAGGAGCAAGACTTAATTCAGTAGTTTTGGAACACGTACCTGAATGCAAATGATGGTCATCCACTTACTGATTATTTTCACTTCTGATTATGTTGCGAAAAAAAGTAATGGTTAATGGCAAATAACATGAGAAAATTAATTTCCTCATTCCAGATGTGTTTACTATTTACATATCTGACTACAGAGAAAGATGTGTTTATTGTATGTGGGTGCAAAGCAACTGTGGTCTGCCAGCGCATGGGAACTAGCGAACCTTAACCTTCATATGCAGTGAAACCGAGTGGCTTTTCCAGGATGTGATATTCCACCGGATGTTTACAAGAAGAACAATGAACTAATCTAAAAGATACATTTTGTATTTTCCACCTAATTGTTCTCAGGCATCTATTTTTGCAACTAGTAAATTGCAGATTTAAAAAAAGAAAGAAACAAACAAAGAAATAAACAAAAACCCCACTCCCCCTTCCTCCCCCCTCCTCCTCCTCCCCCAAAAGTAAACCAAAACCACAACAAACCAGAAAATGCACAACGGTTTAGAAAGTTTTTTGGTTGGCTTTTGATTTTTGACGTAATACCAGTGTAAGCAAACTGCTATGGTACTGTTGCCACACTTCTGTGTTTAAATGAATTACTTTTTCTAAGTGAACGAAGTGGGAGAAACATTGTGGGAGAAACACTGAACCAAGTACTTTGCTGAGTGAAGCACAGCCTAGGAAAGCACGGTGAAAATTACTCAAACAAGGCAGGTAATTCCTATTCTACCACACCTTTGTTATTCCAATCCCAACTGTCTCTTGAACAGAGCATTCAAACTGCGCTGTATTTTGCAACCAGACTGCAAGCCCAACAGACAAAGATGAGATCAGACTCTGGACATTTGTCCCAGCTGTTATTTGGTTTTCAGTCTGCAGGGATGTCCTCACCTTCTGAGCTAGTCAATCATTCATTGTAGCTGTTTCACTGGTTGGAAAATGAAGCAGAAAAAGCAGAAATCTCTTTAGGCTTTTTAGACCTTTCTGTCAGAATGAATGCTTTACTTGTGCAGTGGGATTCACAAACACTAACTCTTGGATCAGGATTGCTAAATTTACTTAGTTTGGGTAACACAATCAATCTTCTAGTCCTGCTCTACGGCACTGGACTACAACCAGAGGAAAAGTACTGGAGAGTGAGAACATCGGTGTGGAGGGATTTTGCTTAACATACAGAATATAGGCAGATTGACACACAGAACTGAACTTTTGCAAAAACCAAAACTGACCCAGGCAGATCCAATTGTTTATTTTGAAAAAAACCAGAAGCAAATAGAAATAGTTCTTCTTATTCCCCTGTCTGAGGCACATAGGAAAAGCCTTGCTCTTCTATAGATTCTCCGGGTGAGGAAGGATAGCACTGTAGAGAAGACCCTTCTCAGACTTGAGAATGAACAATGAACAATGTTTCCTATTGCATTACAAGAAAATGTTACTATATCCTCCCTTCTTAAAGAAGCTCAGAAGCTGAGAAACACTGGTTGCTCATATCTGTGTAATGTATCATGTACAGTTTCTCAGGTAGTCATGGAAGTCATGGTAGATACTTATTTATCTTCCAATTGATATCCGTAACTATAAAGAAATGAATAAACAGAAACCAAATAGAAAACACTGTGCATGACTTTTCGCCAGTTCCAAGGGTGACTTTTTTCCCCACCGAGTAATATTTAGGTATATTTTCCCAGCATTTACTTGACCATAAAATAGCAGCAACTATTGCAGAAAACACTAAGAAACATTTTAACCATTGAAGCTATGCCAATTCTAGTCTTTCTCCTGCCCTCAGAGAGTAGTTACATTATACTGAGATATAACCTGTGTCATTCCACCAACCTGGCAGCAGGATGTGTTTCTACTCCCATCCATCCTGCAGATCATCATGTTTTAGTTGCCAACACCGTGCTTCAGAAAGCATTTCCAGTTTGTGCTGATGTATATAGGCATCACAGTATGTCAGAGAAAAGACTGGTATATCTTAAGTACTTTCATATATAGGCTATAAGCACTCCTGCATAGAAGGAAAAGACAGGATCATAGCCATGTGGTGTCACCACTGAGAGTTACCAGTAACAGACCATAAGCTTTATAATGGATTAGTAAATCTTCAGGAAAAAGGTTTGTCAGGCCTGCTAAGTCTGAATATTTACTGGCCTGCCTGCAGTTATGGTTTACTTGCTTTAGCTGTGACAGTAATTTCTCTAATTGACTAGTAGTCTGTATCTAATTTGTTTTCCTCATTATCTTCGTGTGGTACAACCACAGTTGTCTATAGCTAGTGGTAACAAACAATTATTCTGTAGGAATTATAGGTTTGTAACTCCAACAAAATGATATTGTGTAAAGAAATTCAAGTCCAGGATGATAACATAGGCCTTGAAAAGCCGGGGCACTGGATGCAGCATAGGGTGGTACAGCCATGTGCTGATAAGGCATGGAGTACAATCTTGACAATAGAGACCCCTCAGCTATAAACAACTCTCTGATGATCAGTTAAGGAAAAAAGTAACAAAGAATACAGAGAAATAATATTTAACATACGTTAAAGCTATGATATGCAATATACTTGGATGTGGATACAATACAGAGCTGCAGACCAATGAAGAACCACAAGGTGTTAAAAACACATAAAAGTAAGGTGAATAGTGGAGTAAGGTAAAGAAACCAACAATATGAACATCATAATCCATTTGGCACAAGACTTCCGACTCTGATAATTCACCTTAAAGCACCACCACCAGCAGAATGAAACCACCTGCTTTAGGATCAGAAAAGCAGTGGTCATGTGAACATCCCACCAGGAGAAGGGGTGGAAACTAACACGTGTGTATATTGCAATTTCAGCCATATTATTGAGACCTTTTCTGTGCTGAAGCATTCTAACTTAGCTTTCTTTAATTTTATGTTATGCAACAGGACATGGACTAATATTGATTAAATTCTTAAGATTTCAGGTATATGAACAATAAATTGTTGACTGTGTATGTGTATGTGTATGGTGTGCTTCCTCTCAGCCCATAAACAAGATTTTGTGTGTAACAGTATGACTGGTAAAAATGGGACTGCTGCTGCACCCAGTGTTGCAATGCTGCTGCTCCTGAGATGTTTATCCTGGGATAGGCATGTGTTCATCTCCTTTTTGGAATGCACCAGTTTATTAATTTCAATTTGTGACCAACATATGCAGGAGATCCAGTAGTCATGAAATGTAAATGAGACCATTACACAGCTGAGTGCTGGGTCTGGTGCCTGTCATGATGAGCACTTCTTAAAGCACCTTCCCTGTCAGGGCCATTCTGAGTGTGATGGGGAGAGGAGCTGCAGGAGCACTGGGCTAGCTCTGGCAAATACAAACACTGGGAACAGGAACAGGAACTCTTTCATCACTCAGGATGGGGAGATGGGTCAGGTTAGCTGACTCACAGGGGTCGCTGGCCCTGGGTTTTGACTTGTCATGCCTGGCTACAAACAGATGGCACAACTGGCCATTTCCATAGAGCACTGGGTCATACACATGACTCAAAGAAGACTATTTACCATTCAAAGGTAACATTTGCCTAGGAAAAGCTCAGTTTGAACTGTTATGGAAAGCCAGGGTAGAAGCTGGAGGATTTCCCTCTGGACATGCTGTCATTTTAGACACCAGGGGAACCACTTCTCCTTTCCTGCTGGGGAGCAAAACTGCTCAGAAAAAATGCTTACTTCTAAACCAAAAGTAGTCCAGAGAAAAGTCCAGAGCTGCAATAGAAAAATCTTATTTAATGCAAAATCCCCAAATCCCCTTTCTGCAGGGCAGTTCATAGAAACTTCCTGTTGGGAATGGGTCCTGGTACATCCTGAGTACTAATCTGGGGTTCACCTGCTGATACACTATCTGACCTAAATCAACAGCATGCCAGGAACCATGACCACGGTATGGATGACTGCACATCTGTGTCAGACCTATGGCATGACTACACTTCATTTACGAGCAGAGAGGTAAACACTGAGACAAATTTTGTACTCATTGACACTGTAATTCACTGGGCAAAATTTTTATCCTCTCCTGTAGTTTAGTCAAGCCAGGCTAATCTGCTGGATTCTGAGCTTTTCTGGCAATGCTAGCTGTGTAATAAAAAGAAAACTGCTTTAACATTTACGGCATACTTTGCTACAAGTCTGAACTCCCTGCTTTGCCATAGAAAAGTCTAAACTGCATTCCAGCACTTCAGAAGCAGGGGTTAGCTATTGCTCACCGCAGTTACTGGTATGCATCTTTCAAAGTGGAGGGGTAGAGGAGCCTCATATAAAAATCTTTTCTTACTTAGATACAATTGTATACATAATAATTGATATATAAAACTCCTTGTGACCTTTTCTGGGTTTTAGCTCAATTCATAGAAATAATTCTGATACTTACACAACCCATGAAGATTAGAGAAATGAGTAATTCAGGCACTGCAGGATCAAATTTGTATTTAGCTTTAACTCCTGACCTCAACAGCAATGTTTTCAGAAATGCATTTTTAAAGTAGTTGCATTTGAACACATTCACTGCGTTATTTATGCACATAAACACAAGCATTGCAAACATCTTATAAAAACTTCTTGTCTGACGCTGTGACTTTCCAAATTATGAGCTGACAATCCTGCTTCTGTTCCTCAGGGCTGTACAGAGCCTACGTCTTCTGTGAGTACTTACAGAAGGAAACTGTAACACACGTCTTAGGTTACATCACTGCGATTCACCTGTCCAGCTCAGGCCACGATCTAACTAGGTACCTGCAAAGCACTGACCGTGAGTACAGGACCTCATCTGTCCTGGCACAAGGGAGGAAAGTTGCAGCTCCCTTGCAGAGAGAGGGGTGTGTCTTACCCTTTTAGCCCCCACTGCTGAGTCTGGCCAGTTGCATCCTACCGTTTCCTATCACACCGCAGGAAAGGCAGCTATCCTGGAGCACTCAGCAGAGTAGTATAGACCCAGGTAGCATGGTAATGTTATCTTCTAATATTTTCAATCTTGTTCATATCAAATAAATTTATAAGCATGATCATACTGAATCTAATACATCATCCCCTCCATATTCAGTGGTGAATGGCACAGCCTTCGGCCCTTCTGTTGGCAGATGATAAACTGCACTAGAGGAAGTTCACAAACATCTGAATATATGCCTGGTGTTTTTCTACCTTGTAAGCAGTGTGCAGAAGGACATTTGGTGGCCAAAGACACAGAGAACCTCATCTATAGCCATTTTTTAAAGATTTCTTGTATATGGGAATAATCATGTGATATAAATCTATAAGCCATGGAAGAACTTCTATAGATCTTTAGGTACCCCCAAGACGAGTGGCTTTACCAGGGAAGATAAAGCATATAGAATATCTTCTGAATATTAGAATATCTTCTAGAATATATAGAATATTTTCTGGAGGTAGAAGGATGGGAAGAATACCTTGGGGCTTTGGACAGACGTCTTAAGTTATTCTACTAAGAACGCTGATATGTTAAAAGGTCTCAAACTATAATAATCTATGGGAATAGACCACAGGGTCATAAAAGCAGCTCAGACACACCTTTTGCAGCCCTTTTCTCACTGAATTGCACAAGCAGACCATGACACAGTATATGTGCTCCAAACTTTACAAAATGAAAAGACTAACAAGCATTGCTATGAGCAAGTGAGTTTTTACCCCTTCTTTTAGAAAATAAATAAATATGGGTACCAAAAGTATGACAATGTTTTTGGTTTTATTTGTTTTGTTATTTTTTAAATCAGAGGTATCTTCAAAGGATATAAAGCCTGCACTTTAAACAGTAAATCTAAGAGCATTATCATTGCATATATATAATAATTAACAGTAAATCCTTTATCATTTCTGATTCAGAGTTACAGGGAACAGACTCAATTCTTCTATCCACAAATTCCTTCTGATGAGGTGCCACTTATCTCTAACAGCAGGATATTTTTAATTAAAAGGAGAAAGATAAACTGAAAGGATACCTTATGTCTGTTAGCTTTATTACTGTGAAAGGCTGTCTTGGGGTGACTTTGTGATGTTGTATCCCCTATCATTGCTCTATGCCCAGAAATTAATTTTGTGCCTTTTCTGTGCCTTTAAACTGAGCCTGAGAGGGGAGAGAGAAAAAAAAACTGAAGGAACTTTTCAAAACAATTATTCAAGGACACGGATACACTGCTCGGTTGGGCTGCGGCAGGAAGAGTGGAGGGAGTACCCTTCTTGCTTCTCAGCCAGTTCTTTTTTCGGCTCCCTTTCTCCAGAGAGAGAGACAGAGAGTTGAACTTTGTTTTCCCGGGACTTTGATTTTTCCCTTTTTTCTCTTCTGGACTGTTTCAACAACATCAGAACACCTTGGGAGAATTTTTCCCCTGAGGCCCGGAGGTGGGCCCACGCCCTCGCCGATCCAGCTCCGAGGAGGAGAGAGACCACACCTACAGAAGGACTCTGAAATCTTCCCAGGTTTCTCTCCACAGCGAGAGATTTCATTATTTAGCATTATTATTCCTTTCCTGTGTGTTTGTTAAATAAATAGTTTTTATCGCTTTCACTTTCCTTTGAGGAAAATTTTTTTCCTGAACTTGGTGGGGGGAAGGGTGGTTGTAACCTGTTTTTTTCTCAGAGGATATATTACTAAATTTTGGCCAAACCAGAACAAAGGCACACATAATGTTTTCAACTGTTTCCAGCCCAGATCACATTCTTAGTAACCAGATATGCAAAACTTAAAAATAAGTGTATATAGAAAGTTGTCTTGGCCACATCAATTTTTATTGAACTTATACCATAACTGCACTTTTCTTTCATAGCTGAAAGAAATGTAATTTAACCTGGATAAGATATTCTTATCTAAAGCAAACATTCCATACAAATGGTGGAGTGTGCATATGAACTACCTTTCTCACTAACTTGCAGAGATGAGTGCCAGGTATCAGATAATAAAGCAACAACAGCAACCACAGCAACAACAAAATCTAGGGAATTTCTGTGAGCATGTAGCACATTTAATACTGTCAATTTTTCACAGCCTGTCCAGTGATACTCTTCCAAACTACCCATAAAAAAACAAACCATGTCATTAAAAGAGAACCAAACAGTGAAAACTTGTTTTTTATTTCCTTTTGACTTAGAAAGACACTGTGCTCCTTCTGCACCCGTGCTAATAAAAAACACATTCTGAAATGGGAACACAATATCTGTTTTCTTTCATTATTATCACTGGAATAATACTTCAAAGCACACAGGGAACATGTGCAAACAGACTAGTGAGCCCCGTATATATAATCTGCTGGAGTTCAGACAAAGAGAAGGAAATTATTTCCTTATAATCCCCCATGCCAACAGTATCAGCACAGAACTCAGGAGGCACACAGGAAGCATGCACAGAGTCTTTGTAAAAGATAGCATTTGCTACTTTCTCTATAAAATGCCCATAATACCAGGAGAATGTAGAGGAGTCTACACCCTCTCAAGAACAGGATAGGCATTAATGCATCATCCAGAGAAAAATTCCTTGATATGATACAGACCCATCTCTTCCACTGGTCAAGATAAGGACCTCTTTACAATATAGACAGACCTATATAAAAGTGGCTTAGAGGTTTACCTACCACACCATTTACTGAAACAGAGCCAGAAATGGATTGAGTACCTTTTGTTTCCAAGGTTCATTTTAACGTCAAATGTATAAGAGGCAAGGGAAGTCAAGACTAGGTTCTAGGCCTCCCACCCTTAAGGGAGTGCACCAATGACTGTGCTCCTGATAGACGCTCCTTTAACTCTCCGGGCCCCAAAGACTTTGTATTCATGTTTTTAAAATGAATACAGATTTTTGACAACAGAGGAGGACAGGACACTCAAATATTGAAATTCATACGGTCAATGTATGCTGGTTTTGACGAAGGCACCTGAAGGAAACACCACTGCTATGTCTCCTCACCACATGGAGAAGGAAGCCAAAAGCACTGAGTGCAAAAGTGGTGGGAGATAAGGGGCAAGTAAGTGCTCAGCATACTCTATGTATCATCTCCTCATTCAGCTCGAGTTGCTGAGTTTATTTTCAAATGCCCATCTCTTCTCTTAATTTTATCAGAAAGCTAAAAGTTTAACTTTGGGTTTAGAACTCCAGGCTGGGGATCATAGAGTTAAAAGCTATATATCACACTGCATGACTTGCAGGCCATATAAGCAGGTAACATTTATTTTAGCCCAAGTTCATAGAAACAAAAACAGCCAGTGAAGAAGTGCCTGGGAGAATAGTAGCTAGACATCTCAAAAAACAGTGGTGAAAAATTAACAGGAGGAAATATTTTGTCCATGTAACTGATAAAAAGTTCAATAGGGAAAGAAGAGCCGGAGTGTCCATTATATTCAAAGAGGTGTTCTAAAAAAATTCAAAATCATATGTTCATTGCCCAAAGAGATTCATGATAGTAAGCACCAGGCTGCTTTCTCATCCAGTGAGTTTAGGCTGAATGCAGAGCTGAAATCAATATTGAAGGCAAGACTCCATACTTTGAAGACCACTGTGGAAATGGGGCACTACATCAGCTTTAGTATTAAGTATAAAGCACGCAACAGGAAATGAGAGCAAAATTATCAAATGCAAATTCTATTCAATATACAAAGCAATCTCTCTCATTTTTGGAGTTTTTTTACCTTTGAACCCAGCTGAGGCAGCACTGCAAATACTGCTCTATTAACTAGGGCTTTGATAATATAGACTGGTTTTGAAAACAAATAAATGGAGGGCTTGGGGTCTTGTTGTGAGGATATCCTTAAGTGTCTTTTATTCACCATACTCATGGTGAATAAAATTCAGAACACTACAGAAAGCAGATGACCCAATTAACCACCCCTAGATTTACAAGGATCGTTAGCGATACACAGGACTCATACTTGCCCTCTGCCCAGGGTCAAGTGCCACTTCTGAAGATTACCGAGGACTTGTACATAGCCAGTTTGAGTTATTTGTTACTCTCTCCAAATGTGCTTTCTAGTAGCAGACCTGGACTATACTTCTGCCAGCTGAACCACCTGGAAACTTCCATCCAAACAGAACTCTGGTATTAGAGCCTCCTTGCAGCTTCACAGTGCTCCTCATTGAAGAGGAAACCATGAATTCTACCTCTGAGCATTCAAATGTTGCTGGGCATTGGACCAGTAGACCTTGCCATGACTTGCCCAAATTTCACATCAGGAGTTATTATTGCTTTCCTGGGACCTTGATGTCTGCTGCAGATAACGTACCTAAAGTTTTATTCTTGGCGTTGGTTTTCTTTGTGTTAGTCTGTCAGTCTATACTACTGATTACTTTCTTTTACCCACACTGGTGGGTATATCAACTAAAAGAAGCAAATAAATCATTTGTAGTAGATAGTAGTGACCCTTAAAGCGTCTTGAAGCCCATAATGCCAAAAGCCATCTTGAGACCCAGAAAAAAATGGGTTTAGAACTGCTGCCATATTTACAGGCTTGGGATCCCACAAGCTCAAGTGAAAGCCTACCCTCTCTGTGATGTGCTTGGAGCGTTTCTATATATTTTAAGTGGTAACAGAAAATGAAGCTCTGAGACGATATGATGGCTTTGTGAGAAATTATACTAGGGGAGCTCGAGAAGCATAAAATGCATTGAGTCTTGGGACTAAAGTAAGGAAAAGAGTCCAAGGAAGTGGGTTGATGTCGATCACAGAGAACAACTGAAAATTAAGGAGAACTTCTCAGGTCATGCAACAAGGAGCCAAGTATGGAAATGAAACATGACAAAATGAGAATGAAGAAAAGGTACAGTGATTAAGAATGCATGAAAATGGGAGGACAGAGAAACTAAAGACTGCACTAGACACAGGCATTAAGGGAAAGACTGAAAACCAGCAAACTGAAAGGAATATGGAAATTTAAATGGCAAATGAGAATCAAGTGGCATTTTTCCCCAACGTTTTTATTTTTAACTCTGCTTGTTGCCTTAGCTCAAAAGTGGAAGAGAGGAAAGGATATTTCTCTCATCTTCCTTGCAAGGTTGGGACTGGGCAATATCCCTCTGGAGAACTTGCCTGTGCTTCTGTTCAAAGTGCTGTAACTACCGTCCCTCTCCTAGACAACAGTGAACTATGCAAACCACATAAGCATTTTATGAACGTAGGTACAGATTAAGTGCAGACCACCAGCAAGCCAAGAGGAGATGTCTATGCCTTGGCCTCCAAATAAACCTACAAAAGTTATTTATTGAAATCTGACTTCAATTCATTGGTCGAAATCACTGTCTTAAGAAACAAAACTGAGAAGATATGAAATATTGATGCAGTGTTACATGAAAGAGGGAGTAACAATGGTAGATAAATTATGTATCTTGCACTACTGTCATTAAAAGAGTTATATTTGACAACGTTATTGAGTTTATTCCTTTGACAACTGCAACAAATCTGGGTGGACTTAAACCTTAGGGTCACAACCAAAATCCTAGCAATGTACAGATGCAGGTGTTTCCTGTTCGTTAGCAGTAATTTTTATCTTCCCTTTGAAGTTAATCTATCCATCAGGTTGTACAAAGCTCAACAGGGTTTTTTTTCCTTCAGATTTCCTTTTCTGAAAGGAAAAAGCCCCCTTTATTTCAAGATAAAGTTTAGCTTTATTTTAAACTCTTTTCTTACTGATCATACATATTTGGAGTAGTGAGTTGCAGGTGCTCATGGAAAGAAAAATAACAGCTTTGCTAATCTTGCCAAATATCTAAAAAAAATTCAAATCACTTCTGCATTACTGGTCTTCATCCTAAGCCTTTAGAATATTCAATAAAACATAAAGTTTTCACTTCTCAAGCATGAAGAGTAAGGAAGGCACAACTGGTTTTATAATTGGTATCTGCCTTTCGGGAAAAATCTGTCTGTTTTGAAGCTGGGGGTATTGAATCTGTTCAAACAAACACCAGTCTTCTCTTACAACTTCCTCTGAACTTTGAACAGATTTTTTTTTTAAGTTCCAAGTACTTTGTTCTAGGTTTTGGGGGTTTTTTTTAGGTTTCACTGTAACCCAGTGCTGGCATACAGAGAAGAGACACACATTCACCTTGGTATTTTTCTGTCTTGTAAGTTCATAGCAGAGGTTTCCTGAGAAAGTCTTTTCCCACATGTTTTTTGATACAGGGCTGTTTGGCAGTATCGAGATCCTTTTCACTAAATCTCATTACATTCCCTTTCCACATCTCAGTTTGCATATTTTGTGGGAAATAGGGAGTATCTGCAGGCACAGAACAATTACACTGAAGCCAAAAGTGAAGAAAAGAACAAGTAAATGAGTCAATAAATACATTTCTGAAAGTCTACTGTGTAGCAACAAATGAAAAAAGGGACATTTTGCCATTTTGTTTCTCAATTTACTTTAAATTCCATACAGTTTTGTGCTACAAAGATGGAAGCAGCCTTCTTACTGTTGGTTTAGGATTAGCTGACTTTCTGCTCATTGTGCTCAAAAAGAAAATTTTACTTTAGGAATGGCATAGGAACCTTCAGCAGCTTTAACTTTATGTGAGATACTAATGAAAACATGAATTTTTTGCCATGAGGTCACAGCTTCTGAAAGAAACGTGTCAGTTGACCTTCTCGACCAACCTACTGTGTAGAGGCAAAGTGTTCAACACTGTTTTTATTCTGAAAAATATATTACATTTGGAAACACGAATGAGCTAAATGAATGGTGTATTAACATACATCCGCATATAAAGCAAAGTTAAACGGGAAAGCTGGACAGAATAATGTACAAGGTTGAGGTAATGGATACATGAACAAGTCTGTCTGCAGTCTGAGTCATTTCAAGATGCTGTGGTTTGCATCTTGTTCTATATTGCTTCACAGTATTAGTACTTCTAAAGCAGCTCAAAATAAACAACTGAAGTAACTTTCAGTGTAGGAGAGAAGGCACAATATTGAAGATACCACTAGAAGCATGGGAAAACAGAGAAATAAATCTTTAGATAATTTCTAGGATAAAATTCACCATGATAATTACTTTTAGAATCCATTGTAATATTTGTAAGAATCTTGATCCCAGTCTGCAAATCATCTAAATGTCTACATTATTAGTAGGGGTACTATGGTTTCTCAATGTTTGTAAGCATGAGCCCTAAAACTGAAAAAATCGCTGCTGCATGCATTTTGTATGCTCTGGATTCACAGTGTATCTAGTACAGCTGGAAGCTGATAAAGTTTTAAAAATAATAAAAATGAAAGATGGATCTCCTCTTACCTAAACCAAATCTCAATATTAAAGTGAAAATTTCTGAAAATCTTACTCAAACTGCTACAGTTAGCAAAATGAATGCATTCTGGAAGAATATGTCTACACACAAATATGCAGTGCAAAGCCACATATTGGTATTTCTTTGACCTACAGAGAAAAAAATCTTTCCTCATTCAGTAAATAATAAGTGAGATCCAGAGCTTTGAAATTAATAATCACCCCTTTTTCTCAAATATAATAAATTTCTTCTGTGGGTTAATAGCACTTTTGGAATTAGAGAATCATAACAAGTAATTAGATATGTTGCGCAATAATTCTGATAGCTCTCACAGCCAGCAATCAAGGCTTCTCAGCCTGAAACCAGAGCAAAACTTTCATATGAACAGTAGATTTTTTCTTTGGGTTGCAGATGTCATTACAAATTCCTGGCAGTGACTGGTCTGCTCTGAACTGGAAGTTCAATGAGGAAGAGCAAATGCTGCGGATGCAGCAATTGTGCACCTTGGGACCCTTGTGATGAGCCCAAGTGGCTCTACTAGCCTAAACCTCATTCAGTCACAAAAGTAGCTTGCCCTTTCACTCCTAAAGAGGCAAGTGATCTCATCAAAATGTTCACAATCGGCTGCCACCCTTCAGGGACATGCTCTCAAAACAAGACACCTGGTGTGGGCTCAGAAAATCTTTGGGCTCTGATTTATACTCAGAATGCAGCTTTTGTCAAGCATGCAGCTGAGTGCCAGAAAACAAAAGCTCTGTACCTGGTTGGCTTTTGACTTTCTGCACAGTTTTCTGCAAATCCACTTTGACTCTCTGTACTTAAGTTCCCCCACCTGTAAACGCAATACAATGCTTATCTACCTCACTTTATGGCTCCAAATTCTAGCATGGGATAGCATCAAAGGCATTCATTATGGAAATTACTGGACCTGTGAAAACAATAAATTCTTACTCCTGTTGCACATTTCTAAGTCTATTACCAGACAGCAGTGTCCAGGAGTGCAACTTGGGCAAACCTGTCTTTACTGTAAATGGTCCATCTCATTTACCTTCAAAAAATACTAAGGGTTATACAAGTAACCTGAGATTCTCCTGGGAGATTTCAAATATAAAACATTCTTTCATTTTTGCACAAGTGTCCTTTGCCAACTGCTCCTACCACTGTTTTTTGTTTGTTTTGGGTTTTTTTAAATGACTGTAAAAAATTAATGATAAAAAGAGAATTTAAAATCGGGAAAAATATGCATACTTGTTTTTGATAGTAGTTTAAATAAATTGCTAGAGTTCTATACTACAAGGTAGGCATCTACATCACATTAGCATATCTGAGGATCTTCAGCAACAGCTGCTGCCTTCAGGGATAGCTAAAGCATTTTCCTCACAAGGAACCATCTCCATGAAAAAGAAAGAGTCAACTATCAGAGTGGTGCTTCACCTGCCTATGTTGAGCACTTGCTTCAGTGATCTCATTTTACGCCTGCAGACGACACTGTTGGGAATGAGTGTTTTAAGATTGCTCGAAGAATCACATGGGAATGTATGAGTAAAACCTGTTTCGTATACAAGCGACAGAATGACAAAATTCATTGGCAAGGTCCACTCTACTACTTACTGGATGGTTAAAACACACTGAGGAAAAGCGAACAAAATTGCATCCTTAGTTAAAATTACCTTGTCCAGCCTGAGTTTAAAGAAAACCCAAAAAAACCAGAAGTTGAAAAATGTTGTATTTCATGTTCCCAGAATTTTTCATTGTAGATTAATTGGCACTCCATGATGAAAAATTATGGAAATAATTGCCAAACAAATCTACTGAAGCGTCTTCTATACAGTTCCAATAAGGACTTCAGTAGAGTTCCAGTTCTGTTTACCTGTAAAGAAGCCTTTTATCTCACTGGTTCAACAGATTTGCAAGAAGCTAACGCAATACTTCTCACTTTTCATGTATTAGGAAGAAATTTTGATGGGAGATACACCATCTTTTTTTTCTGTGCTCTTTTCCTGCATAGACACTATCAGTCACTTTAGAGACAAGACTCTCATCAAGATGGACTTTGTCCAGCTACTGTGACAATTCTTGCAGTATTTTTTGTCATAAATCCATCAGTGTCAATGCTATTGTACAAATATGAAGTGAGATCATCTTGACCTTGGGAATTGCTTCCTTCCTCCATCTGTTGCAGTGTCTAACTCCGCAAGGATAGGCACATTTTTCTGAGGGCATCAATGAGCAGAGAGTGCTGTGGACCTATGATGCATTAGATAGAAAAGGATCCTGTATGGCTTATTTACATGATGAAATAAAAATGTAATTTTTATTAGATATTAAAATATATTTTTAAACTGCTGTTGGAATTCAGATTGTTATTTATCTCTCTCTGCACCTGTGAACTCTTGACGGATACCAAGTTTTGGATTACTCCATGCATAACAAACAATTACATATGGAGACAAATCCATGTAAAGTCCAGGTGACTCGAAAACTTGACATGTTGAAGAAACTGATTTCACTCAGCCTTAAGAAATGAAGGGTAAGGAAGCACCTCAGTGGGCTGAGGTGAAAACAGTCAGATTTTTCTGTGACATGCTCCAGGATAGGGTAAGAGTCAACAAATACAAAATGGAATGAGGGAAATTTCAACTAGTGTGAGGAAAAATGTATGTACTCTGTCAGTATATGAAAGAGGATGGAGTCTGTGGCATTTCCATGCTTGCAGACAATCAAAACCCATCTCCACACCATCCTGAGCAACCTGACTCTGCTTTGAGCAGGCAGGGACTGCATTCAGTGGCCTCTTCCAACATGAATTACTTAGTCGTACTTTACTGTCCATGGCCATTCACCCCCAGAATGGGTGTTTAGCTTGAAAACTCCTGGCATTCTTGAACCATTTACAAAGACTTTAAATTCATTGGTTTACATGGAGATGGCAGAACCATGCACCCATCAGTCTTATCCAGTTCAAGAACACAAATTGTCCTGGATTGTCTGTAAAATATCAAGGCAATCATAATCAACATAGCCTCAGTGTCAAAGAGAAAAAGAATCCAACAAATAATACATGTGGATTCAGAGCAATTTGAGGGTTTATGCTTGAAGGATGTGTTAATTGTTAATATATTTTATGCTTAACTAGCATTCAGGTTAAGTCTAAAACACTCACTAGAAAAATTTCAGGATCAAAACTGTCTGTATAATTGCTGTACATGTGTTTTTATAGCATGAAGATGAAGTTTAAAAGGAATTTTTAATTAGGTACTTACTTTAGTAATTTGATGTAGCAATTAAAATCCTTAATGGTACATAGTAGTTTTCTTTTGAATCCCTTCCCTCTCCCTTCCACTTATGGATTGAGAAAAGGGGATTTCTTTTTTAATTATTTTTCCTAATTCTTTTTGTGCATACTTCATTTATCAACGGCATCATGAATCCTGTATTTAGCAGTGGTGGTTTTGATCTTTTGTACCAACATTAGTCTTTGTGAAACTTTAGGTTTTCACCCTGTTATAACATACATAAGAAAATGACTGCATGCTTATATTTGCCAGCTTAAGAATATATAAAAATAAATCTTCATTTAGGAGCAGTAGGATATGCAGTGTGAAGTGTAAAGCTCTTAAACTGACAGTGATTATTATATTTCATAACAAAGCCCAAAATTAAATATGACACATATCAAAATACGTAAAAGTCAAATATACTGTGTCCCGCACAATAAAAATATTTTTGATGAACAGGCTTGCATATTAAAACAAAACCAATAAATAAAATAAATACCAATAAATAAATAAATACCTTAATAAAATAATATGTCCAAAAAGATGACATGTCCATCCTTATAAGGACTAGAAAATCTGCAGATTTTATATAGAAGGGAAACTAAAGAAAAGAAGTCACCATAAATAACTAATATATCGAAGTAATCAGTTTGAGTTTTGTGTTTTGCATCCATATTACAGTGTTTAATTTGGAGTTAAATCTATTATTGGTGGTTACAAGTAGATGTTTAAATTGCTTTTTTCCTCAGACTAAGTTCTACTATCCACAACATTGCTTGGTTCCTGTCAGGTGAGTAGAGAAGTGTGCTTCTCTCTCCTCTTTCCTTAGTTTCACTGAGTTTACAATTGAAACATCTTTATAACTTCAAAATTCTTTTGAAACTGTTTCCATGGCATATTCAGCCTATCTTTGACTTTACAGAGATATTTTGGTCAACGCTACAGTTTCATGTGGTTTTACTATGGTTATTTCATACAGTTTTTGATTCTACATATTATTAAAACCCTTTCAGTATAGTCCTCTTAAAAAGAATTATTATGCAATCTGGTTATATGGCATTTTTTTGCTAGTGCAATGGTTATGATATCAGTTTGAGAAAAATCTGACAGTCCTGACATGATCTGAAACATATTCCAGTTTTCACACTACCCGAAACAGTGAAGGCGGCTCCTAAGATAGCATTGCCCATCCACAGAAAATTAGAAGTTTCAGTTGGTGAGGCATATTTCAATTTTTAAGATATTAAAATCAACTTTTAAATGAAAGACTTATCCATGAGACAACCTGTCATATGTAGAACTTCTAAATAAAGATGAGCAATAAAGATGGGATAAAAGGTAAAGGAAGAAAGGCCTGAAGTCTGCACTTAGAAGCCAAAGCTTGCTCCACATTTAGGGGCTCTCTGGAAAGGAAATTGGTTTCTAGTGATAATTTAACTCCCTTCCTTAAGAGGAACCAATGCAGCAAAGAATTTGAGAGCACAATCCCTCCCCATCACTGTCCCTTACTGTTTCAGTCTGATCCACATTCTATTTCATTCTACCACACAAAATATCTGAAAGTAATGGCCTGGATATAGGAGCCATTCACATCTAGGAGATGTTTCTGCAAAAACAGGGATATTTTATGAAGAAGAAATTATGGTTTCTTTTTGACTAGAGTGTAGCTGCCTAAATTATGTTTACTGTAGCAGAGTGCTTTAAAATACAGAACTGCTGTTTGTCTACTGCCACTCAAATGATACACCTGTGAGAATACACCTCCTCTCCCACAGGACTGCACATGTGTTCTGTGGAAATGTGGGATTAGAGAAACCAGCTGATGGGAAGGGGCTGCATGATGCCCAGGCCTTGCCACCGCACAGACTCAGGGTGCAACATGCACCCAGCCCAAAGCTTCCGGCTCTTCCGTAGCCTTTGCCTCGGCAATGTGCCACAGTCCCATCGGGTTGCTGAAAAAAGTACAGAGGTGCATGTCACAACCAAAGTAAATCCTGATTGTCCCTGCAGGCTTCAAGAACATTGTCAAATATCAAGAGCTGGCACTTTCACCAGCTGGGTAAACTCAACCATTTTCCGATGTTATTTGCAATGCAAATACATGTGGATTTCCATTCTTCTCATCCCAAAGCACTGAAAAAGGCACATGCAAATATTTAAATTCTATTGTTGAATTTTTTCCCCTGATCATTGAGCCCTGTGCTTTTTAATCCAAGCTTGGGGAATTAAAATGTTTCCAGTATCTATACAGCTACTCAAAACACCACCTCAAACAGTGCATATGAAACAAATTGCACAAGTGGAACATCATTGTAACTGTCACTGAATCGACTGCCCTTTTAGTTTGTGAAGTGTAGTTAAGAAAGAGGGAAAATGTTGTGAGAAGCAAACACATAAAAGAGAGAATTGAATTAATTTTTTAAAAAGTCCTGTTGGGGCAGCTCACTCATGTGGAAACTCCTGCAGTCTCTGCTGTGTAACCAGGGGATTTCCCAGCAGCCTATCCAAGCTGAAGGTGAGCACAAGGTTCTGAGGAATGAAAGAACAAAATTGTTCCTTTCTGTTTTCATTTTGAGGATTTTCATAATCCTCATTGAAAAAGGTTCATATACAATACACCTCCAAGGATATAAAAAATTGCCTATTAAAGGAAAAGGGAAGAAAAAGGAAAAAGAAAGTGAAGATTCTGTGACCTGCTTAAAGCTGGGTAGTAGTTTTGTGGTGGAGAGCAGACTGCACCTCAAAGTTCTCATCCAGGCTGACACATCTGAGCAGATGAGGACAGAGAATGGAAGTATTTGGGTCAGCTGGAGTAAAACCAACAGTCCTGTGAGAACACAAGGGACATGAAAAAGATGAGGGTGAGTTTTTGACAGCAAGGGAAAGCAAGAAAGTTACAGTGTGTCTCTGCAGGTGTAATGCAAGGTGTCCCTAGTACACAAGTGCATCTGAGGATGACAGCATGTCTCAAAGGTGCTTTTTGGGGAGAGAGGTAAAATGTGACAACAGAAGTTCTGTGAGTAGGTGTCAGGCAGCAGTAGAGCCAGCATATTGTGGGGGTGAGTTTGAGTGTCAGCACTGGGGAGTATAAGAGGGAAGATTATGAGGAGATGTGATCCGCATTGTAGGAGAAAAAATATTAGGCAAACAAAGAGAAGCAATAGAAGGCAAGCAGAATAGCAGGGGGGAAATTGGGACTGTGCCGTTAGGTGAGGGAAAAACATTCTCCACAAAAAGCCTGCTGATAAAAAAATAATAATACTAAAGAAATTAACTGAAAGACAAATCACAAATCAAAAGAAGAAGCAGTAAACAAAGGTATCCCTGTAGAGGAGAAAAGTATTGCTGGAATGAGAAAATATTTGAGAGAACTTAAACATGAATGAGAATATTATGAGCCTGCAGCAGACTTCAGGAATTATTCCTTATAGTTTTTATGTAGCTAGGCAGGATTTTGAAAACATGGATCTCAATCTGCATAGAAAATATCATATAATATTTGGGTCACAGACTATTTCTCTTTATCCCACTGCCTTTCATGTGTGTATTATCCAGTCACAGTATGAAACACAAAATTCATCCCCCACCACCCACCCACAGTCCCTGCAATGAATTATCTAGAGCTATTATATTTTGAGATTTTTGAGGTAAAGGCGTCTCCCTCCTAGAGCTATGCACCATTTGGGTGTCTATTTAAGGAAGACAATGTACCTGGATAGGCGTTTCATTAAGGCACCTTGGGTGAAAGGGATGACATTGTCAAGAAATTTTAATTATTTAAAATAATTATCAGAAGATAGTCACTATCTGTGATAATTGCCTATGATGAAACAAGTGGTTTCATTTGTACAGAGTATGTAATGACAGGCAATTTCAGCAGATACAAGGCATCTGCCAGTACTCTTCAGGCTCTTCCTGATGAGTTGCTGGCCTGCAGAGCCATAAAGAGCAGGCTTCTCTTGCCAGCATCACAGGTAACACAACAGCAAAATCATGCCTCTCTCAACTCCCTCTCTTGCCTCTGAGAAACCGCTGTGAAAACCAAGCACCATTAAGGCCATATCTTCCACGTGAATTCACTGCCTGCTGTGTGTTTCCCCTTACCTGGCCCCGATGTGGTGGCTGCCCCACCCCGCAGCTGCCCAGGCTGGCACTGGGACCACCACATCAGGAACAGCATCAGCTGTTTACAACAGCAGCTTAGGAAGCCCCTGGTTAACAGCATGAGTTTCATAACTGAATAGTTTTTGCCGTTGGTTGGAAAGAAGATTTGTTTCTTCTCATTTTGGTTTTATTGGGGAGGGATTATTTTCATTGCTACTCTGGAAAGCAGGGCTCATTTCTTTATGTTTCAGAGCAGAGACATTAAATACCTGTGCAGCATGCAATATGTTCGGAAGATCAGGCAGTACCTTGAAATTACCTTTCTCCTTATGGCACATAACAAATGAGATCTGCTCCTTCAGTCCTCGGCAGGCTACAGAATCCAATTACTCTCCTCTGTCTCAAAGAGCAGCAGCAGCAAGATATTGCTTCTGACTCGGTGTTTCCAAAGGGGTAATATTATCGCCACAGTCTCAGATTCCTGGGTCCTTACATGGGACTAAAGTGACATTTTAATCAATCATTTGAATTTTGCTTGTGAGAGACACAGATTTGCACAGTGTTAACTTTAGGTCAGGCTTCACTAGTCCTACAGACAGATTTAAGAATGGAAAAGACAAAAGCTATTTACAAAGCATTTTATGACTGCTTTTCAACTGTCCTTGGGCATACCCTTCAGAAAGGGTTATGCATGTATATAATGCTAAATTGTGGTGCTACTTCAGCTGAAGGTACTAAACTGTGCAAGTGTTTCCACTACAGGTGAGTGTTAACCTGATATATTCAGCCCATAAAAAGGTATTTTCTCTGCAAATCACCAGAAAATGTCAGTGTTTTTATAATTTAGACTAACTGAAGGCAGAATCTCAAGGATCAGTAGAAACTGGAGTCAAATTTCACTGAGGATTAACATTTGTAAACATAGAAATCTTTGAAAAAACTGTATCAATGTATTTTGAGGAAAGCTATTTTTCCTATGAAAAGAACACTTATATGATCCCTTAAGGCTCTTTATGGCCAATGGACTGCGCTGAACCTGAGCAGAAGATAAATCAGTTGAATTTGAGATTAATTTCTGAAAATGCAAGGCCTACAGCCATTCATGTTTGTTTCAACTGTTGCAATGTAGAGAAAGTCCAGCTCCTTAGAGAGGTTTCAGCATAAACATGAAACTTTGTAATAAATTTTATTTATTTATTACTATTTACATTGCAGCATATCTTGGAGCCCTGTTTATTTACTGGTACACCTAACTGAGACACACAAGTAATGAAAGAGCCAATGCCCCCAAGAAAACTTGCACTGAAGAAAACATAATCATCTTTGCAAGCTGGAAAATACAAAATATTCTCTAAATTTTACTAGATTATAAGAAAAGGCAAGATAGATTAATAAAACAAAACAAAACAAAGCAATAAAACAAAATAGGAGGTATAGTCTTTTGCTTAGCTTAATGATGTATTTCACTTGGAGAATGACACAGTTTTAACCCTCTGAGAGGAAAGATAACACATTCAGATAGTTCACTGTGTAACAGGAACAGGTGTAGGCCAAGGACGTGCAAGTGGGTGCAGCAGATATCTACAGGGTAGTATGAAAATCCTCTTGAGAGAATAGAATATATTTCATCTCTTAAAATTCAGTAATAAATTTAAGTGTTTTAATTATCCTCTAATTATCTGTATATACATGTATGTGTTTGTATACACACTTCTCATACTTTATTGTATTTGAATACCAAGAAACAAGATCAGAGGACTAAAGCACCCATGGACTGGCAGAGCGTATTTAGGAGAATGACCGGGAAGTCCATTTAATGGGATGGTGGGGAACAAATACTCAAGGTACAGTTTTCACTCCACTTGAAAACTTGAGCTTGTTTTAGTTTAAGACCACAGTATTTTTCAGCAGTGGCTGTTGGCATCCCAAAACTTTCTAAGTTTTTTGGTAGGTACACTATGAATTTAAAGAATATACGGCCCAATAGGTAGGTTTTACCCTCTCCTTCAAAAACAGAAATCATAAGGGACATGCTATTCCTTTCAACAGTCACCTGCTGTGCCCACCATGCTGCGGGCAGGCCTGTGTGACTTTAGCAGAGATGTGGAAGCAGCCCCTTTATGACCCAGTAATGTGAAATATGACTCAGAGCCCAGTCCCCACTACACATGATTCACAACCATGAGGCAGAAGTCTTCAAAGGCTGTGAATACTCTAAAAAATGAAATCAAGTTTACTCCTCAGTCACCTGATCAGTCTGCATCTAAGAAAGTGCTGCAGCAGGACTAATAAAGTCACACAGAGCTGAGGACATACCTATTTGTCTGTATCTTGTGTACCTGCCTTGACAGGGCCCTGAACCTGAGCAGTTAGAAATTCTAGGATTGTGTATTTCTAAATAGCTCTCAGCCAGGCAGGTGGCTTTAGCCCATCCATTAGCACCTGTCCAGATAGTTATTCGCTGGGCTACAAAGCATGAAACCCAGGTGGTATAATAGGCCCTCCATGGTATGACATGGGTGTGATCAGTGCACCTGAAATCCAGCTCTTGCCCAGGCTTGGCTAGTTTTCCCACAGTAGCAGTCACTTTCTTTAGGTGCCTAGCTAGGAAAGCTGGAATTCCTCCCCTTCCTGTGGAGCACCCAGAAGGCTGCTCAAACTGCATGTAGTCACGGGTCTGCAAATGATGTGGAGAGCCTCACCTACATTCTCTTCCCTTGTCCAACAGGTCATCTCAAACTTAACAAAATTACAGATTTACACAAAATATGAAATCACACTTATGACAGTCCTCAGTAAAAAAACTGGAGAATTATTCATATACCTCCATCTTTAGAAGAAAAATAACAAACAGCTGACATTTCTGGAACTGTGCAAATCCACTCAATTCCCTAGCTTATGACAGCCACCTTGTCATACCTTTGTGTCCAGAGGCAGAGCAGACGCCCAAGACGCAGTATTAACTGTGCTGGTGTGTGAAGTCCTGGCAGGAGGACCAGGACATCTTTTGTATCAGCTATAAGAGAGACTGGAGTCTGACCCTGAGGAAGTAGAAAACTGCCTAAGGTGGCAAAGCCCTGACTTAGAAAAATACAGAAATAAATGTCTAAGTGTAAGACTACTACATGACATAAAGAAAATCCTTGGGGCTATGCAAAGTACAATTCATACACATGGGGACTACATCGCTTCACATATCTGGTAAGAGTACTGAACATTACAATACAATATTTTTAAATTGAGTGGTTTATCTCAAGTGAAATAGAATCTTGTTAATTTTTTTTTATTTTATCAGAGCTGGACAAATTACATTTAGTCTCCCAAATGTGATCAGCAATTTTAAAACTTAGCTGATCCTAATCCTCTTCCATAACTTTGCTCTGCCCTGGATATCATCCCCTGACCTCTGTGTCACAGCACTTTAAAAATGTGCAACAGCTGAACTCATTACGCTGCTGACTGAAGCATGAACATGTATCAGCTATTCTTGTCGGCCTGCAATGATCAGAAGTCCTCTCTGAAGGGTAAGTTACATCTCCCACAGAGATTGAGTGACTGAGACAGAAAATAAAACAGTAAAATAATAATGTAAAGTTATTTTAGGCCTGGGGAGAATGTCTACTTGTTAAATCAACATAGGATAAGAGATGCTGTAAGAAACATACCAGAAAGAGCTGGAACAGCATTCCACCTCATGAGAAGGGAAAGAAATGGAAATGGGACAAATGGACCCAAACCAAAAGAAGAGCAAAATCTCACTGTTATGTCTGTGCTTTTTGTCCAATTTCATTTCCTTATTTTTTTTACATATGGGAACACTTTTCTCTGAACCCGATGTTACAGGATGGATTTTCAGCTCCCTTGTGTAAAAACAAAAGTGAAGTTGTCTGTGACATACATTCTAGCAGTTGAAAAGCCATTAAAAATTATAAGACTGATGATGCAAGGCTATTAGAGACCAAAAGGAAAGGTTCATGTACTGCAAGCAGTCAGCCTCACTTCCAAAGGCAGTTATGACAGAGCTTGGTTTCATGTGAAACCTCCCATCGCACCAAATCAAGTCAACCTAGAGCTCTTTGCTGCCTTATCATACTTTGTCAATAAAGGAGCGGTAAAGAGGACAGAATCCAGGAAAGTAGAGAAAACAAAAACAGTTCTAGAGAAATGGAGCATTTCCTGCAATCTGGTATGTGTACAAGTCAAGTTCCAGTACTGTTTAAACATTTCACTCTCAGACTCATCTGTCTCTGAATTCCAGTAGGCAAACTGAAGGTACAGCACACTTGAAGGACCTCAGAAGTGGGGAAAGGAGACAGAAGAGCAAAGAAAGCAATTCACAGGAAATTTTTAGCTACCTCTGAAGTGGGAGAGCATGCTATCCTCAGACCTACTACTAAAAACATTTGGGGCTGCCTGCACAGGCAAGAACAGAAAGTGCCCAGAGTGAAAGCTGGGAGATGATCATAACCAAAAGAGGTAATAGGAGAGGGGCAAGTCCCCCCCATCCCCAGAACAAAGGAATTGTTTTACAATGAAAACGCTGTGGAAATACCAGAACGAGTTGAGAAAGAATTTCACAAATTTCCTTGTGAAATACCGCAGTTCCTCAAGTGGGTGCTGCTAAATCCACTTCTGTGCTTCATAAACTAAATTACAAACACAAACATTAACCAGAGAGATGATTAATTTTCTTCTTCCAAACATTAACCTCTGAAATTTTAACTGTATCTTAAACATAGGTGAAAAGATCACACAAGCTAAATGATAGGTGTGGTGTAGCACAGCAGGCAGCTAAACACCACATAGCTGTTTGCTCACTTCTCAGAGTGGGATGACAGGGAGTATTGTAAAAAAGGTAAAACTTGTAGGTTAAGATAAAGGCAGTTTAATAGCACAGAAAAGGAAGGGAAAATAATAACAAAAATAATAAAAAATATACAAAACAAGTGATGCACAATGAAATTGGTCACCACCCACTGACTGATGCCAGTCCCCAAGCAGTGGCCTTCCACCCACAGCCAACTCCCACCAGTATTTTTGTTCAGTATGACGTTGTACAGTATGGAATATAACTTTGGGCATTTGGGGTGAGCTGTTCTGTCTACGTCCTCCCACACCTTCTTACAGTCTCCCACCTCCTTGCTGGTAGGACAAAATGAGAAGACTTAGGGAAAGTGCTGCTCAGCAACAACTAAAACATCAGCGTGTCACCAGCATTATTCTCATCCTAAATGCAAAACACCACTGTACCATCTACTAGGAAGAATATTAATTCTATTCCAGCTGAAACCAGGATAATATCCNCCAATACATCCTAATTTATCATCATCACCTTTACTGTCTTTTGATATACACACACAGGTATAGTTTCCTTAGTCGATGGGAAGTCCCATGAATTCCTTTAGTCCATGGGTTTGGGCTCCATCTGTCACAGCAGTCCTTCAGGGCAGGAAAGATGATCTGTGATGTTGGATGCTGAAGCCAGTGCTGGTTCTGTCACTGCTGAGCTTGTCTGGTTCTGTCATCCCTGAACTTCCATCGGTTTCATCAGAATTCATTTTTCATTAATCCAGATAATTCTTACTGTAATAATGTCGATATGGCATATAGCAATCATAGTGGAGACGATATACAGTATTATGCAGCAATTAACATCTTACAAGTCAATTCATTGTGCAGTCTTAGCCAAAATCAAGGCACACATTAGAGCTCCCCATCCTCCTGTATTACCCACCAAGCGCACCCAGGTCCTCGAACAAAAGAAATCCTATGGATGGATTTGCCACTGCCTGAGGCAGGAATAACCCAGAGTGACTTCCCTAGCATATTTTTAATGTGTGATATGGGAACTTTATCCCCTTCTATAGTACACAAATGTTTTGATTGGGCAGGGCCAGCTCAGTTGGCAGATCACCTAGTGTTGACTAACCAGGAGGCTTTTGCTAAATGTGCATTCCAATGTTTGAAGGCCCCAGCAGTCATTGCCCCCAGAGTAGTGTTAACTGTCTGTTATATCATTTGATTTTCCCTCGCTTGGGTGGATCCCATTCGGCCCCCTAGACCAGTGTGTCTAAGTGGCATAGCAGGTGACTGACCATGTGCCCCCTTAGATTATGGGGGCTTTGTTTTGCTCTCCATCCCTGTCTTCCAGCTCAAAGACTTGGTACCCCAAAACCAACTTCTCTTACTATTAAAAACTGAGGCAAAGAAGGCATTATGTGCCTCAGCCTTTTTCTCTTTATCACAATTTTTAACCCTCACATCCAATAAAGGATGAGATTTTCCTTAGCCTTCCTTTCGTTGCTGATGTATTTGTAGAAACACTTTTTATCGTCTTTTATGTCAGTAGCTAGATTAAGTTCTAGTTTAGCTCTTCCAATTTTCTCCCTGCACAACCTCACAGCATCCTTGTGGGCCTTCTGATTTGCTTGCCCCTTCTTCCAAAGGTCATGAACTCTCCTTTTTTTTCCCAAGTTCCACCAAAAACTCCCTGTTCAGCCAGGTTGGTCTTCATCCCTGACAACTTGTTTTATGGCATAAGGAATGGCCTGCTCAATGCAGCAGCCTAGACGCTCTGCTTCCATTGCTGTAATCAACCCCACAGGGCATTTGCCAACATCCATGAGTCAGGAGAGATAAAACACTGTCTGCTTTTCTCAATCAGCAATGTCTGAAGCCAGCTGGACAGCCTTCCCTGAAGCAAATTGGCTCTATTCACCTTCTGCAGCAGTTTCTGGGACTTGTCATGTAGGACTGCATACAGCAGTTTTCCACTTCCGATTATTTCCTACAACAGGACCAATCAGTGAACAAGGCACATTGCTTCTCATTTTCTGGTAGTTCGTTACACATTGGACATCTTCAGCACATGTCACCTCCTCCTCTGGTGATACTTCAAAATCCTTGCCTTCTGTCCAGTTCATGATCACTTCCAAGATTTCTGGGCAACTGAGGTTTCCTAGTTGAGCCGGCTGTGTGATCTCTGTCCTTTGAACCTCCAGCCCAGCACTGGCAGTCAGGATGCCAAGAGGAGCTGCCCTTCAGTACAAATCATTTCCAATTAAACTCAAACAATTTCTTAAGCTGACAATATCTCTTTTTCAGTTGGAGTATAACAGACTTCATGCCCTGTGTATCCCAAAATCCCAAAATCTAGGGTTTAACCTCAAGTCTCCCCTGGTGCTTTCTGACAGAGGCTGCCAGTAGGACTATTCTCCCTGGTGTGGGGCACATATCTTACATCTTGTCTTCACCAACTGACCCAAAGGCTACTGCATGATCTCCTTTGTTCAAAACCTTGTTGTTGCTCAGGGTCCCACTTGAAATTTGTAATTGTTCTTTTTTTGGGTCACTGGATAAAGTGGGCTTACAATCAGGCTGGAATTTAGAGTATGCCTAAAAACCCAGAATGCCTAGAGCTCTTGCTTCCTCTTTGCTAGCTGGTGGAGACGTTATTTTTTTGACCACATCCATGGGATCTCATTAAGTTCACCTTGATGTTGGATGCTAACAACTTGATTCATAAAAACTGGATGTCCTGTGCAGGTCCCTTGACCCTAGTTCACTTTATGGCAAAACCAGCTTTCAGAAAGATTTGGACTCTTTTCTTCCCTTTTCCAAAAATTTGTGTTGCTGCATTGCCCCATACAATGGTATCATCAACGTATTGCAGATGTTCCAGAGTTTCACCCCTTTCCAGTGCAGTCTGGATCAGCGCATGGCAGATGGTGGCATTGTGTTTCCACCCCTGGGTTAGCTGATTCCAGGCGTACTGGACATCCCTCAGGTTTGGTCAACCATCCTGCCTGTGTCCTCTTCAGCTTCTGATGCCCCCCAGCCTCCTCACTGGTGGTGCATCATGAGAAGTTGAAAAGTCCGTGACTTAGGGTGAGTGCTGCTTGCCAACAACTAAAACATCAGTGTGTTAGCAACATTATTCTTGTCCTAAATCCAAAACACAGCACTGTACTGGTTATTAGGAGGAACGTCAATTCTATCCCAGCTGAAACAAGGACAATGATCATGTTAGCTAAACTGTGTGTTTTCTTCCAAACTACTGACCTTGGTGGCTGTTCCCTTCCACTTTGAGGGAAATGCTTTTATGAGAAAGTGTTAGGGTAGAGGGCAAGGAAAAAAAATAAACAGCTTTACTTTATGGACAATTCTTAAAATAGCAGAGTTCCATTAGCACATCCAAAAGAGGAATCCGAAAAAAAGCTAGAGCAAAAACATCAGACAGGAGGTGTTCAGAGGCATCAGATGGATACCTCAGGAAAACACATACTTTAATCTTTGTAGTGCCTCCAGAAAAACATCTAGCAGCTGATTGTTGATATAGAGCTAATATTCTCCAGACTGACAATGGTATTGGTACCAATCCTTACTTCTGTGAGTAACTTCATGTGACTAAGTAGGCAAAAGCATTTACTGAACTGGGCACATATATATGCATCATCCTTGTAGAAGGAGAGCTTCGGTGGATCGATGCCACGTTTATTCCTACAGAGTCCCTTGTGGAGAGGCTCAGGCGGCACACTGATAGCACCTACGCGCGCACACGATCTCACCTTCACAGATGTTCACAAACAGCCACTCACACACACAGTCTGTGCATGAACTGGAGATGAAGAGGCGAGAGGGGTTCTCTGCATGTGGTTCCGAGGTGATTAATCGCAACACACCCAAAGGGGAACAGAGGCAAGAACAACACAGAACAGAGAGACCGCACCCGTTTTATCCCAACCACGCCCAAAGGTGGGCGGAGCATCCAAAACCAATAGTCTGAGGGCTAGGGGGCAGAGGCAAGGTTGAGTGACATAACAGGGGCCAATGGGAAAAGGGATGGGAGGGGGGAGAGGGCCAGTGACCAGCAGGACCTAGACAAAAGGAGAACTTTCTAGCACAGTGTTGTAGGGAGAGATCACTTTCAGGGTAACTTGGGGGTGTAAAGTGGACTTAGCCACCGCAACACATCCTCACTGTCCTCTATGCTTTAACCAAGTTTTGCTATTAGAATGGTACTTATTTTTACAGCTTAACTCAGAAACATAAAGAAGCACAAAGATGTCATCAGTATGCCTCAGGCTTCTTTACAGAATTGAAAGGAACAGTCATCTCAGCAAAACTCTCTTTTTCTTCCTTCTATTGATTTTTTTTATTTTAAGAAGCAACAAAAAGCAAAGCAATTTCTCATTCAAAGCATGGTGCCCCTGCCTCAGTTTTCAGATGATATTTTAAGCTGGGTCACTGTTTCTTGTGTTTCAGTACATCTCAATGAATCTTCATAGCACTAACACAGAAATGGGAACTTCATGTCAGGTCTGATGTTACATCAAGTATACAGAAAAATGAAGAACAACTATTTTGTGTCCAGATGACTTCAGATGTTAGGAAAACATAGTTTCTTATCTCAGTGTCTTTGCAGCCTGGCTCTCTCTCTAATGTGAATGAAAATGAAAGATGGCATGATTAGGCAGGCTTTAATAGAGAAAGCTTTTGTGGTTCACACACAGATAGCACAGAGGGGGCAGTGGTGATAAGAAGTTTGCAACACAGTAGAAGAGGATTTTTTGTTGCTACCGGTTGTCTGTACATGTCACCAGAATCCTCAAGAATTTATAAATATCCAAAAATTTAAATTAAAGGTATTCTTTTTTAAATTTCTCCTTCTTTTCCTTCTTTCTTTCTTTCCTTCTTTCTTTCTTTTTCTTTCTTTCTTTCTTTCTTTCTTTCTTTCTTTCTTTCTTTCTTTCTTTCTTTCTTTCTTTCTTTCTTTCTTTCTTTCTTTCTTTCTTTCTTTCTTTCTTCCTTCCTTCCTTCCTTCCTTCCTTCCTTCCTTCCTTCCTTCCTTCCTTCCTTCCTTCCTTCCTTTTTCTTTCTTTCTTTCTCTCTTTCTTTCTTTCTTTTTCTTTCTTTCTTTCTCTCTCTCTTTCTTTCTCTCTTTCTTTCTCTCTCTCCATTTCTCTCTCCCTTTCTCTCTCCTTTTCTCTCTCTTTTAAAGATAATCAGGTTTACTTTTACTAGTAAAAGCATAGTGAACAAAAGCCATGTCAAAAAGTGAGTGAGACTAACCTAATTCTTAAGGTCATAGCTGTATTTAAAAATCTGGAAGAATTGTAGCACATGTTTTTTCAGCATTTTACAAACCTTATAAATATAACACTTAGTATGTATTTTGAAATATTTTCTCATGTACATATTAAAAGGACATAGTCTATTCAAAATTAAAATTATTAATTTGGATATTAAAAATTAAGAGAAAAATTATGATAATGAAATTGCTCACTACAATTTATCCTGTAATGTAATTTGAAAAAGGCTGGTGAATATATGGTCGTTCAGCTGACATCTACATCAACACAAACTGTGACAGACAAAGATGGACTACCTTCATACTGCAGAACAATATGGATAATGCAATAACAGGAATTTTAACTGCTCAATAAGTTGAATGAAGCACGACAATGAGACTTTATGACAGAAACAGTCATCACTTGAATAAAAAATTGCAAAAAGGAGGAAGAATGCTGAAAATAACAGATTACAGCAGCAAAACAGGACAGACATCACATGCTGTGGGGCAAAAAATAAATGGATAAAATGCCAAATGAGATCTGTGGATGTCTTTTTTATATATTCTGCTCTTCAGAATGTGAGAACGTGTATAAACAGTGAGGCCTGATAGAAAATTGCAACTTGTCAACAACTGCTGACAGCTCTGCACAAGGACATAAAATGCAGCAATATTTTGTCCCTGTTAATGAGATTATGGAGGATTAGGCCAAGAAAAAAAAAACACTTCTTGCTGGAAAAATATTGTGTAATTCTTTTTTTTACATGCGGGACATTCTAACGACAGGTCTTTTTAAGAACTTGCTAAGCTAAATCCACCCTCACAACTTTAGAAATATACTACAAACACTGACAAAATAATTCTGCTTCAAGGCGAAACTTGCTTTGTTGACTCAAGATGAATGTCTGTCAGGGGTTCACTGAATTCGACAGAGTTGCATAAATCACTAACGACAAAAGATAGTTAATCTAAGTCTCGGGAATAGGGGTTAAAATATAATTTTGTTTTGATGTTTCAATGTTAAGTGATGGGATTGATTGACCTTGGTTTGAAAATGTATTTTTCTGTCCCAGGGAATATATCCAAGAAGTGGGCATGGGTGCCCAAGAACAGCATGGCTGTCAGGTACCTCTTCTCACCGGGCAGAGGCCAGGTCCACTGCATAGAACACATGAGCAGAAGAACCCTGACCTGAACATCTCCTTGGCTTTCTTTCCCTGGCAGCAGGTAATGTCCATTGGCTTTACCCCACAAGTGTGCTATCCCTTACCTTACAATGAGCCCTGGTTTTCCTGCAGGACTAAAGACAAGATTAAGTAGCTGGCCTGGCTAATTAAGGCACACAGCTATCACATACTCCTTAACTTCTGTGTGCAATTAAAGGAAACCCCACAATCCAACTCAAAGACTTTGCGTAAATATACATGGAGAAGTTACCTTTGTATAGACTTGAAACAGAAGGTATAAAGTGAATATTGCACAAAAATCATATTCAATGTAAGTTGCTACCCCAAACAGCTGCAGAATGCAAGACAGGCTCTACTGGCACCTTTCTCTGGAGAGCCAGGACCAGTCCCACCTGAGCAACTAGAAGTGCTCACTCCCTCTTAGCTGGGCAGTGGGCAGTGACACACCCAACACAGTGTTAACTCCCAATAAGAGGGGCAAAATTAAATCCTGAGGTCCTTCTTTAAGTTCTTTATAAGCCTAGTCTGAGATCACAAGTGAACATAAATCAGACCTTTACTAGAAAACGACAGACTGAATGATATAATCACAATATCTAAATAAAACCGGCATATCTTACAATTATATAATGGTCTGCACCTCTCTGAATGGCTAAATTTTATCATGAATAGTAGTTTGGACTACGTTTTCAGAATAGAAGATTAGGTTTCCTGTGTTATCACTCACTGGCAAGACACTAAACTCTTTTTGGAAATAAGGAACACGAGACAAAAGAGGAAGACAAATGCCTGTTTCTTCCCAGTAATTCATAACACCCTAACTTCTCTCTACAGCCTCACACAGGCAACAGCTGACCTAGAACTCTTTTGATCAGAAATATGATCGAGCTTGTTTAAGAATGAATTGGCTTTAACTCTGTCTTTTCTTTGCCTGATCAAAACTGCTGAGAGTTCTCGTCTGCCAGGACCAAGAAGTCCCCTGCTCTACTGAACAAATCACTCCAATGGCCCTTAACCACAATCTTAACCTCTGTGAACAAAGATCCTCATGCAGGAATGACTACACTTATCTTAGCTGCCACCCAGTCCTGCAGATAAAAGGAAATCCTTAATCACCATACATTTTAACTGTAAAGATCTTTATCTGCCTACGGCTGAGCTTCTGGCTCTGCTAAGAAATGCTTCAACCTTGATGATCTGGGACAGTTCAGCTACTAACCCAAACTTCAGCTTTACCAGGATTCTCAAGCTAATTTATCTTGCTTCCAAGATTCACCTAGCAACTGTGTGCTCAGCATGCACAAGAGAGAGCTCTGTGCAAAAGATGGTCCCATTTTTCTTCTATTCACTATCTGAATGGCTCCAGCTCTCATCTATGGCAGGCAGGATTCCATTAATTTGTAACCCTCTTAAGCAGGCTTACCTTGCTGCTAGGCAGTAAGATACTCACTCTGGAATGAGTACTTTACATTTCTTCCTGGAACTGTGGCCAAATTTGTATGGAAATATTACAGAAGAGGTAGTGAAAGTTGAAATGTGAGTGTGATACTGAAAGCTTAATAACATAAAAGAGCTGTTACTTGGAATCTTTTTCACTGAAAACTGGTTCTTGCTAAATAGGGAGTAGGACAGAAACAAGAACTCACCATTATTGACTGTAATGGTTTGAAAAGAAAGCATGGTTCCTTTGCCATTGCTTAATATTTTTGACAGAGAATTACTTGTCATACTTCAGGAATGTGCTTGTGGTTGTGAATATTGAACAAATGGAACAGGTCCCTTGCATGCCAGTTGAGTTGTGAAAGTGCCAGCTTTTGCTCTCTAAGACTCACCCCTCTTTTCAGACTTGCTCCCATAGGTAAACAGTGTCTTCCCTGTTGGAAGTCTGCCTGTGCAGACCCCATTCCTCAGCATCTAAGGCTACATCAGTATCTTTCAGACACAGGGACCCGTGTTATCAGTAGCTCTGCCAGCACAGTACTGTTGAGGAATATCTTGCAGAGACATCACAAGGGCTGTGTACACACAGGATCAGTTAATTTTGGCTCAGCAGCGCACAAATCCTGTGATACAGCTTATAGACCCCAGGCGACAAGGCTCTGCCACTTAGCAGGTCAGGAAACTGCTGCACTGTGTTTCATTGCACCCAGGTAGACATGTCCTAACTTGCTTATTATGTTTCATAATAAGCCAAAGAACACACTTGTACTCAGTAAATTCCATTAAGTGCTTGGCAGGAAGGTGCTCTTGTTGACATGCAGCAACAGATGAAACTGAGATGTCTGGAAGGATTATGAGCCTCCCCTGAGCACCCATCACACCTCATTCCTTACAGGGGCAGTGAAGGGGACATACTTTTACATGCAGTGCCACGATTCTTCGTTTTTACATGGACACTGTAACCATGGTATTTAATGGGAACTGAAATTCTTAATTTACCAAATTTTTAACTGTGCTTGTTTGCACACTTAAATGTCCGCATCTAGTAAGGGGGCATTAGCCTCTGGGACAGGTAGCGATCATGTCAGATGGTAATTATGTTAGCTGTCTCCTGTAGCTGGCTGACACATGAAACAGTGTTTCCCTTTATCAGTGCCTACTTTGTCCTGATGGGTCCAGACCTTAGATACAGCCTGAGCTAATGAATGACTTTTCAAAGCTTAGCTCAGATACCAAGAGTTAGGGGGAGGGCTGAAAAGCAGAATAGACTAAAACCTCAAAGGTTTGATAACCCATAGGGTTTGTCTGGAAGGAACTTCGACATGTATTTTTTTAATTACTATGTTGTTGGTGTGCTTACAGATGATAAGGCAGTAAACACTGCCAAGAACCTTACACAATTCCAATGGAATTCAGATTGCAACTGGTAAAGCAAATCATTCACAATCACACTGAACTTTTCAGTGCTGTCTGTACTGATGTTATTTTCCACATACAAGGCAGTGGAAAAAGTCAGAATATGATTACTTGAAGTGAGCTGGCCATCTCACATTATACCTTCTGTGAAGTAAGGTTTAATCAGCTCCTCTGTGCCTAGACTAACACTTGCAAACACTTGCAAATGCAAACAAGAAGTTATATATGCAGAACACATCTCAGCTGTGCAACCACTTGTTGTGGGAGGAAGGCAGCACAAATTTCAGCAGCTCTCTTTAACAGCTGTAGTGACAATTACATAGTAAGTTTGGAAAATTTGCCTTTGAAAGCATCCTAGACTGAGAACTACTCTGTGAACTAATTCTAAAGCAATTATACAAGACAGTTAATAATTTGTCTTTGTATGCTTTGTTTCATAGGCTTTGCTTTTCGCTTTATTAATTAAAAACACTTCAAATTTCTTTGGGGAGGAAATAAATTACATTTTCAACAATGATGAAGGTCCACACAACTGTTTTCAGAAAACTGTTACTAAACATTTACATCAGAAAACAAGTTCTTAATTAGCCCCTATATACCTCCACACTTCTAAATCATTTCTGTACTGTTGTTAATTCAGAATCCTAAAATAGGCAGTCAGCTTTAACTCAGAATATTTTGATCCTTACCATGACTTTAATGCTTCTTCATATCATAAATTCTTTCCAAGGTGAGTGCAGGACCATGCTACATGTTTTTGCAGCTGTTTAAATGTCCTGTGTGAGTGCCACTTCTGCAGATTTCCCCTCTCTACTGTTACTGCACTTTCATGGTACATAAACATCTGCAATAAAGTCTGCCCTATAGCATACAGTACTATAACAGACTGGGGAACAACTTATGCAGCTAGGATACTTTGAAATGCATTTAATATCATCTGTACTCTCATTAAGCCTGAACAAAATGTCATAATAGCATGGGAATAGTATGAAAACAGCTTGGTAGTCTTGGCTCTGAGCTCATAAAATGCGTTCTTGTAAAAAGAACTCTTCTGACGTGTTCTGACATGATGTTAACACAATTACAAGCATCACAATATATAGAGATAGGAAAGTGGCAAGTTGAAAAAATTTTACTTTTTTTTTCCCTGGAGGAATCAGACTGGTTTTTCTCTTCCTGGCTTTGCTAAAATTGTCTTTGGAAATTGCCGTGAGACAAAACCATCTTTGATTTATCCACAAAGGAAATAAGCATCCAGAAAAGCCTTCCTAGCCAAAAGAATAAGTCATTCTATTACTTGTTTCAAGCATGTCCAACTGCGGATCTTGGAGATGCTTAAGAATTACAAAGTAGAGAATAAACGCGTTTAGTGCATTCTCCTGCCCTGTCCACAAACACTGACTCTGTGTTGTGGCAAGCCCTTCTTACTTTTACAACTGCCTTGTATGCCTGTGTGAAGCTAAAGTGCAGCCCTGGCACAGATCTGCCAGTTCCTATTACGGTCGTTTTCCTCTCCAACAAAGGAAGATCTGTGGCACGCGTCACTGTGGCAGCCCTGTGATGCTCAGATGTCCCACTGGCAGAAAGCAGCTGCATCACTACTGAGCATTTGGTCTGATGAGTCTGCTCAGTTTTCTGCATGAATAAAATCAAACATGGCAGATTAAAGTCCCTTAGTTGCTATTTCTTTCATATTGGAGGCTAAATATTGCAGTGCTGACAAACACTTGTTCCTTTCCTCAAAAAGACCAGATTTAAGGGCCCAAGCTATCTTCATTCTCGTCTGTGTAAAAGTTTCTGTCAGCAGTGAGGATGTGACATAATGAAAATTATGATGATAGGTCTCTACTTCACCATGATAAGAAGCCCTTGCCAGATGCTGTTATGTAGCAGTGCTCTTACAGACATTATTTTATTGTGTTCCTCAACTTTTTAGTTGTATTTGAACCATGTTGCTTCTGCATAGAAACTAAGATTTTTATGGACACAGTGCAGTGATAAACAGGGACAATGATCATTTGTACTGGCAAATGCTGTTTGAAACACCACCCCTTTACCATATTATTACATAAGTGTTGGACAAAGTAATTTTGGAATTACCACCTTAAAATCTGCAGACATGCCTCTCCTCATCTTTCTCATAGATGGTCTTTATCCTCTTCCTCCTGACACATACCATTCTCCAAAACCACAGTTCTGGTGTAAATATTCTGCAGTCAAGACCCTTGAAAATCCCAGACCACAGCACAATAAACTGATTTACAGCAATCCTCTATAAGCAGTGCTTGATAAAATTTTTAGATTTAGTTTGGTTTCTCTCATGGACAGCAAGTTTCATGAATTATCAAGCTGAGAAGGTATTCAAACTGTTAAATTTACTCAGATCAAATTTGGTTAATAAATTTAGTCAAAATATTTTAAAAATCAAAAATATTTTTATGCTTTCTTATGCATTCAAAGCAAACAAAACCACACAAAGTTTTGAAGCAAAAAAACCCACAAAAACTCACTGAATTTAGGTTGTTCAATTGACTACAATAACTGGATCAAAATACTCCTTATTTGTACTTTTCTATTAATTATAAATGCAAGTCTGGTGAGCAATAGTCAACCTCTATAGGAAATAGAAATAGTTGTACTCAGTACCTGACAATACAAGAACAAATACAACACATTTCTATGTTAAGGTCTAGTTTCACTTCTTTAAGTTTTGCATGCTTTTCAGGGTAGACTTCTAAAAATTCTTAGAAGGTGATTTTTATCTTCTTATGGCTTTGTGATTTACTTGGCTTCCCTAGAGAGGTTGGACAAAGTAATTTTGGAATTACCACCTTAAAATCTGCAAAGGTTTTAACAATTTTCTTTTAAATGTGAATGATCATAAAACCTTTGCAAGACAATATACAATTTACAGAATACCTTTCTGTAGATTTAGAATTTACCTGCTTTGTGGTTATGCAATGGAATGAATCTTCATGGCTTGCAAACGGCAGGAGGTTTCCACTTCCGATGCACAGTCACACTTCTCAGCAATCAGACACAATAGCAAATAGCATATTTTCATCACTCTGTCAATGCATTCCACAAGGGAAGTGAAGCTTGACATTCCTATTTTAAACAGACAGAAACTGAAGAAACCCAGCAGGGAAACAGTTTCCCAGTAATCATCACCCTGGAGGGTGGACCCCAGAGAAGCAGTCCCTCTCTCGACACTTCATGGCACGTGTGTGTCCCAGAACTCTGGGTTCCTCACCATGTTCCTCCCGCACTGAGGGATCTCAGTAATGTGTAATGCTCACATGATGCTCCGAGCATCACAAGAACTTCCTTGGATTTACCTGCATGACAGCAATACACTTGGGTTCATAGAGTGCAGCACCCCTGCAACCTCAGTTTGTTTTTAGACAGCACAGAAAGGGTATGTGTACGTTAATCATTTCTGAAAAGCAGTTTTTGATCATTGTTTCTTTTTAAATAGATTATGTTCAGGATGCCTTCAAAGAAAATTTATTAGACCCAAAGGCCAAGTACCTCATCAATTCAATGAAGAGGTCTCTGGCAAACTATCACACCCAGATTAGAGTTCCCAACAAGAGTGATCTATTCTACCCATCTCTGTGCTCAGTGATGGCACGTCACCTTATGCAGACTTCACTGCGCGGCACTATAAATCAGAGAAGACAGTGGGTGTTCTAGGACAGGAAGGGTTGTTTTGAGTGAACACCTCTTCCTGACTGAAGGGAGGTGAGCAATCAGAACTTTGTCTAGAAGAACAATTTTGCTCATTCAAATAAATGCACCCTCCAGGCTATTGTAACTTCTGCCAGGAACTGATTCATCCACGGATAGGCTTTTGAATCCGGGTAATGAAATTGCAATGAAAAGAGAGAAGCCTCAGTGTTTTTCACAAAAAGAGAGGGCTTTTTTCCAGGTTTGTCCTTCTCCCATTCTTTTTTTGCAAAAGAGCATTAAGCCATAGAACAGCTATTGAACTTCTTAAGAGCACTGGACAGATGTCTCCAGACAGGTTTTTTTTTCTTCTTTTAATCATAAGCATATATTTTAAATTAAATACATTCCTGAAATAGGCATAGTGTTGCAAGGAAAAGCTGAAAAAAAGGAGAAATCTTGCTCCAGAATTTGATAGTACTGAAAATAATTTTGAAAATGTGAATAATTTTTTTGGGTCTAACCATGCACCTGTAACTTAAAATCTGTAAATCTTACAAAAAATTATTTCTGGAGTCTGCCCATCATTGACTACTACGAAGAAAGAATGTACACAAAGATATGCTTTGTCCAAAATAAGTGAGTACCCATTATCAAATAGAGAAAGGTATTCCTTTCACATCTAGAAGCAAACCAAATGGCCGATAACTATTTTTAAAATTTTTGTTCTGCCTAAAAAAATCTTGTGTTAATCCTGGTGAAAAATCTTGTTATCCTCAATGCCCAGGAAACAGGAACAACATAATAAAACCTGTAAAGAGAATGCAATATGCAGGCATTTCGTCATCATGAGGGCAATGATTCATTTGAAACAAAAATTAATTTTTGACTCATGGAAAACCAATATGCTTTGCTTTTAATGTTGTAAACTACTCAAAACAACAATCATGTTTTACATTTTGATGGAGCTTCTCACCTGATTTTTACAATTGTGGCATGTGGAGCCGGTTGATAGCGGTATGTGCATATCGAGACTGTAAGGTCTATGAGAGGAGAGCTTTCTTATAATTTCTAGTAACTATTGTGGTGGGATTCTTTCCCATTATAAGGACATTTTAAATCACATCAAGCTTTCAAGCACTTCAAAATGACAATTGAAAATTGGTCATTATTATAATTGTAAGGGAAGTCAAGCCTGAAGAATTAACTTTCTAAAGCTTTCAGTCATTCGATTCTGCCTAAAGAGACTCAGTTAAGAGCACATTCACATGAGGATGTGTCCAGGCACACTTGGTACACACACATTCCAAAGGATGTTCTTAATTCTAATCGTCAATTATGTGGAAGTAACTGGTCTGTGTGTATCTCACTTTCACAGCTCAGTGGGAATACCACAATCCACCTTGGGCAAGTCTCAGCTGGTACACAAGCAAATATCAGGTAGCATATGTGAAGACAAGCTGCCAGTTACAGCCTTTCCAAAACACCTTTTAGACCTCTCTCACATTTCGAAGCCTTTCCAAAACACCTTTTAGACCTCTCTCACATTTCGAAACCAGCAATGGCTGAGCAGCAAGGAGCTCGTGGAGCAATCTGATGTCCTCTTCATGGACTTTATCAGTTCTCCATGCAATGCCTCAGCTGTCACCTGTCCAAGTTCAGTAGATTTCAGAAATACAGCAAAGAAACTGCAGGCAATATCATAAAGCTTGCAAAACAGGAAAGTTGCTTAGGTCATCTATACACTGGGTAGCTGTTATGACTCACAAATCTTCATTGCTTTGTTTACCAGGAAAGTGGATACCTCGGGGAGCTTATGTCTGGCACACACAGCTTTTGGAAGTAATGAGCCACTGTAGAACCCAAGAAGGCTGTTGTTGCTTCTGAAAAAAATCCTTATGTATACAAACATGCAATTTCAGGGTCCCAGTGTCTAGGACACTCTGACACTTAAAAAAGAGAAACAGAACCTTCTTCATACATTCTCCAAGCTCTAGGAAAGAAAATTGCAACAGAAGTTTCTCTGTAAAATGACTAATAGAAATAGTGTCTGGCATTACATGGGCATAAAATATAGGATTTATTAATTGTTATTAAGTACTGTCATCACTGACCTGTAATATATAGGTCACACAGCTGCGTTTCTCTTATTCTTTTTTTATAGCTAGGATCAGACACTGAACACCTGAAGATCTGATATTAAAATTGTAGAGTCTATAAGATAAGTTGTTCAAAATAATTTCTTCCTCAGGGAACATTTCTTGAACAATATTTACTCTATTTGTACAGTTTCTAATTTACAGAAACGCCTATTTAGTTCTTGACAGAACAAGTTACAACCTTGGATTTGAATTCTCAAAAGGAAAATTGTTTGGTGAAACCTTCCTGCTTTATTGTCCTTTATTCCATGAGTAAAATAATTTTAACAAAACTTGAAAAGCATCTTTATTCTCTACTTCTCATTTACAGTTGCTTTTCTCTTCCTATATTTCAAGAACAGAAAGCAAGGGAATAGAATTCATTATAATACTGTGATATTTCAAAATACAGTTTTAATGCTTCACCACATACTTACATCCTATTACTCTTTTCATAAAAGTTTCTTTTTTTTCCTAAGAGATGTAATTGCCAAAAATTACTTTTCCATATGTTGTCAAATGCTAATCAGAGAGGAGAGCATTTAAACTGCATTTTCTGTCATGGAAGGGAACTAATTGAATGGTATTTAAAACCCTGATAATGAACTGTCATTTTCATGTAAATTAGTGGCAACTATACACATATGAAGCTAATATTTAAAAAGCATACATTATAATACTATGAAGTTTCTACTTCCCAATTAAAAAATCAGAATTATATATCCCTCTTGCAGAGAAGGAAAAAACTTTTGCTAACAGCTCCAGTATATTTCATATTAAATATTATCTTGTACTAACCTATATATGCCTTAAATCTTCTGAGTAAGCTATAGATCTATCTAGTTCAAAATATAAAATACCTTTCAACATCTCAGGCAAGAACTGATTCCTCTGGGCTTATCCTTTTTAATAAGTGTCTGATTTTGTCTCCTGACACTTCAGGTAGAATCATGGGCCTAATAACACAGTTCACAAAACTCTCTATGGATTTCAGTGAATCTAAGTATATTAATTGCCAATCTGTTCATTGCCTCTTAGAAGAAAAAACTATTCTATGTCATTGCCATGACTATGGATCTCAACCCATCAGTGAACTCATCTTTGACAGGAATCATGTCCCAGCCATGGCAGGCTACCTGACTGCTGTGAAATTATGCAGCTGCATTGTGGTGACTTCCCAGTCTTAGCCAAAGCAGCTCTGAAGGAGTGCAATATAAATCACCTCAGGTGAAAGTGAAGGTGAGACACCTTGTTCAGGACCACAAAAGAAAGACTCAGGGAGAGAGTATAAAAAGTGGACTAGCCGACATTGTCTGAGACAGAAGAATAGAAGTAAGGGCTGTGACTTCACCACGCTGTTTGTTGGCAGAGGTGGTGCATGGTGCTGGAGCCTTTAGTCCTTTTTTCTCAGGAAGTAAGGAAGGGGAATAGATCCTACTATAGCACTGCTATTTGCAGTCAGAGGTGTGACTTTTTGTGTCTAACACCTTGAGAGCTCTGTTTTTAAGAAAAGAAAGGAATACGTTTCTGGCCAGATAAGACTCTTGTAATTGTATGGGCCTGTATCAGGTAGGGTAATTTTATAAACTGTTTTACATGGGCATATTAATCTTATTTGATCTTAAAATAATATCACTATAAAACAAAGGGACTCTTCCTCCTTCCTCCTGTGGCAGCTGAAGGACACCTGGTAGTAATCTGTACAGAAATGAAATATTTTACATGCACCTTTTCCCTGCCTCTGTTTTGCTAGGGACCAGTGCTGCATTTTCCTTAGCACAGCTGTGGGGAGATAAAAGAAGTTTGTGATTTTAGGACATAAGGTGCCAATTATTCAGAAACTATAAATGAAAATGTTCATCTGAGTGTATTTTGAAAGTTACAGGTTATGGATGCCATTGACATTATGTGCCCATCTAGATAAGTAGTGGAAACAGACTGATTGCAGCAGCAGAATGACATTTTTAAATACACTCGTATTGTACATTTTTACCATGGACAACTGACAGCTCTTCAATATTCACTGAAAAAGGTGCCTCTTCCAAACATATTCAAACATATCCAGGTCAAATACCATGACCTACACGTACTCTCAGCAAGGTTAACAAGTACAGCAGCTTACTGAATGGCTCAAGTGTTTCTTTCCAGTGCAGTGATGGAATCAACAGTAGCAGGCCTATAGATAAGGATGAGGGTGAGTGAAGAGGGACTCAAAAACACCGAGAGGCACTACAGCCCATCTCAGGCTGTGAACAGGAAGAGTGCAATACTCGTGATGGGGATCCTGTGATGTGATGACTCTACAATTAGCTAAGCAGTTATTTCCCCACCCACCGTTCCACTACCCACACTAACTCACACTGCAATTGCATCCACTCCTGATCATGTTCCCCAATACCCTGCATGAGGAATGAAAAATTCCATAGCATTTGAAAAGATCTGTACCTGCTTCTATTAGAGGTTTCTAAAATGTTTCCTTCCCCTTCCTATAAGCAGCTGGTTACCATCTATAGAGAAGCACTATTATTTCTAGTCATACATTCTCTTTCTCCCATATCCCTTAGAGATAAAATGAAAATGGAAGGAAATCCATCATCTTAGGAGAGAAAGGGGTTTTGTTGGGGCTTTTTTTTCACTTTCCATTAATCAGACAGACGCTGCTACAGTGTTTTTAAAGTAATTTGCTCATTTGAAAACTGTGTCTTTGTTGCCCTAGACAAAACATCCTGGGATGCTGGCTTCCTTGTATTTACTTCATGAGCTAACACTTCGTAGATCCTCTCTTTCACACTCATGTGTCTTAACACAAGGCACGTATACACTCACAACACAATTACTGTCATGAAGAACTTTTCAGACTTTTGGCAGAAAGCTCGAGGACAGGGGTATAGAACTTGGGAGGGTAGTTTTACACTCTGCAGAAAGGAAATGCAGAAAGCTGCCCAGCAGAAAAGAACTGAGGGTGCTAGTCAATAGCAGCTGAACATGACCCAGGGCATGCCCAGGTGGCCAGGAGGGCCGATGGCATCCTGGCCTGGATCAGCAATGGTGTGGCCAGCAGGACCAGGGCAGGGATTGTCCCCCTGTACTGGGCAGTGGTGAGGCCACACCTCGAGTGCTGTGTCCAGTTCTGGGCCCCTCACTGCAAGGAAGACATTGAGGTGCTGGAGGGAGTCCAGAGAAGGGCGGCGGAGCTGGGGAAGGGTCTGGAGCACAGTTCCTGTGAGGAGCAGCTGAGGGAGCTGGGGGTGTTTATCCTGGAGAAAATGGGGAACTTAGTTTCTACAACTGCCTGAAAGGAGGCTGTAGTCAGGTGGGGGTCAGTCTCTTCTCCCAGGCAACAAGCAACAGAACAAGAGGACATGGGACCAAGCTGTGCCAAGGGAATATTTAGAGTGGATATTAGGAAGAAATTCTTCACAAAAAGGGTGCTTAATATTGGAATGGTCTGCCCATGGAGGTGATAAAGTCACTATCCCTGGGGGTGTTTAAGTAAAGACTGGATGTGTCGTTTAGTGCCATGGTCTATTTGATGTGATGATGTTCTATCACAGGTTAGACTTATTGATCTTAAGAGGTCTTTTTCAACCTAACTGTTTCTGTGAAATTCTCCTAAAAGTTGACTGAAAATCAGCTTATATTCTTACAGGTAAGAACAAAAGAAAGTGCCGGTTTCAGGTGGTTTTTGGTGAAAATCACAGAACCATTTAGGTTGCAAAAGTCCTGTGAGATTATTAAGTCTAATCTTTGACTGATCACCACCTTGTAAATTAGACCACAGCACGAAGTGCCACACCCAGTGGTTTCTTGAGCACCTCCAGGGATGGTGACTCCACCACTTCTGTCAGCAATCCATTCCAAAGTTTAACAACCCCTTCCATGAAGAAATTCTTCCCAATGTCTAACCTCAACCATCCCTGGAACAGCTTGAGGCTTTGTACTCTTGCCCTGTCCTTTTCAGTCCAAAACTCACAGACAAAACACGAAGGCAGCTTTTCAAAACTCAGCTGGCAGGCCAAAGCAAAAATGTTTGTAAACAAACCCTGTCCATTTTTATGTATTGCAGCTAAGCATCTTGAACCCTCTTCCAAAGCTGTCCTAACAAAGATGAATACTGACACAACTTCAGCAGATCAGGCTGTGAGATAAGAGTGCTCTTGGAGCAGCTGACCTTTTCAGAGAGCCAGTCAGCCGGAAGGTGAGGAGTTACGTAGCCCATTCACATCTGCGGGGTTAATGTGATTTTCATACGCTAGCCTGTATTAGAGAAAGATGCAAAACAATGATGTGTCTTAGCAACTGGAATTTGAGCCTGACTACATATAAAGCTATCCTGAGTTTTACAGCAATCTCTCTTGGTTTTGTAGTGGGAAGTGTCATAAAAGGGAATAAATTTGGGCTGGGTTTTTTGATCAGTTTTTTGAAGAATTTTTGTTGTTTTTTTTTGGCAGATAGCACCAACCATTTAAAATACATGTATATATCAAACACACATGTATATATATACACACGTATATATACATATCTATTTTTTAGCCTTTGCACAATATTTAAAAGATAAAAAAATACTGAAATGCTTAGCTGTGCTTTTTTTTATTGACACAGACTTCCTGTTCCTATGACTAGTTTCCTCTAAGGAAAATGTGACGTGTTGGATGATTTCCCATTTTCTGTTCAGACAGGAAGTATACAGGCCAACCAGCATTTGGATTTTCTGCTAATCTTTGGTCACTAAAGAACACCTGCAGCCCAACCATTAGCTTGTTTTGGTACTCAAGGTCTCTACCAAAACACATTGTTCAACAAAGGAAAAAGTTGACATGACACCACCTGGGAGTACAGTAATTCCTGATTTTTATGTAACAGTACAGAAGAGTCACACAGAGCAGAAGAGAATCATAGAAACACAGAATCACAGAATGGTTTGGGTTAGAAGGGAATTCTAAAGGTCATCTAGTTCAAACCCCCTGACATGGGCAGGGACATCTTCAAGTAGACCAGGTTGCTCAGAGCTGCAAGCAGTCAGACCTTGAAGTTTGCCAGGCACATGGCATTGAGTAACAAAAGAAAGTCTGTTCTTCCTAACGTAGGAAGACAAAAAGTCTTAAATAAATTAAGACTTTCATTACAGTCACAGCAACAGTAACACTACTGCTTCACTCTGCAAGAAGAAAGGAGGAGGGAAAAAAATTTCCCTCCCACTTTTTATTTCATCCCTGGGTTGTGTAGTGTTGCATATGTTAAAACAACATATCTCATTAGCTTTCTGATATAATGAGATGCCTTTGATATGATCAAATTGCAAACAAATACAGGCAAAAAAACCAGGTACCTAGGAATTCCCAGAACACCTCCACAAATGATTCCCCACCACAGAGGATGAAATATTCTCTGTTCAAACACTACATCATGTGCAGATGTAGGATCGTGGAGATACTGGTAATATAAAAGAGCACATTCTGATATTACACATTTCAAAGCAGTTGACCACATCCCAAAGCAGGAATGTGCCTGGACCACACATTCACTTTACTTCAGCTGAATTTCGTACTTGTTGAGGTCATGCTTATTTCTCATGCCTTGTCAATATGGTAACATCCAACATCAGCCACTGGTGGGTTTTCTGTCTTACTGTACAATCCACAGAAGACAACTTCCTGGAGTTTTTGTTCTTGGCCTTCACCTCTCATGCTATGAACTCATTACACTGGGGTTTTTACAACAGTCTGAATCATACAGTAATGCAGCACATTACTGTAGAATATCAGCACCTGAATGAAAACTCTCAGAAAATCAAGATTAGGATCAGGATTACACTAAAGCTAGAAGAAGCAAAAAGTATTCAGCAACTCCAAATACTCCAAAATGTTTCTTAAACTTCTAAAAGTTTAGAGTACACTCTAATCATAGGGGTTTTTTGTTAAGAGCAAAACAATTGCTTGTTGTTTATTACAATTTAAATTTTTTTCCTTTCTTATTTTACCCCATTATTATGCTGTTATATTGTACAAACATCATTCTTCTACTATTTTTCTACATCTGTATTAAACCACACATTGCTTATTTTTAGGCTCTGTGCTGAAGACATCTTGCTACTCTCAAAAATGGGAAGGAAGTAATGAATAAGTCCCATTAGAGAGAGGTGAAAGCCTTTCATCAGAAGAAGGAACGCAGGCTTGTCTGTTCAGAAAGATACATGAGATGAAAACAGGACTTTGCAAGAAAACTGGTGACATTTTCACTATTAGAAAACAAAGAGAAAGAGTGGGAAGAAATGTCAGGGTGACGTCATTTGCATGGGTTTCTGCTCACCAGTCAGCTGGTGTGCAGAGGATGATCTAGAGAAAGGCCTGACTGTGGATGGAGGGAAACTGTAATTTGGCCGAGGACCTTGCCTTTCAGAGAAAAGTTTCACAATAAATTTGAAGAATTTCATAAAACTGACATGTCTGAAAATAACTGAGCAAATATAATTTGGTAAGGTTTGTTCTTGTTCCTCCCGCTCTGCCATTATCTCATTGCATGACTCTTAGCCTCTCTGTAATCTCTTAGTGCCTCGAATTACCTGCTCTAAAACGCCTTTTCTGAATGTGTTTCTTCACAGGTAACTATTCAACCCAATGAGTTACAAAGTTGTTACATCATACCCAAAGAGATGTAAATTATCAGATCTCTCTGATTCCCGTCACAAGCCTTGTCTCTGTCTCTCCAGTGACTACAGAGGGAGTCTTGATAGCCAGTTTAATGCAGATATCTAATGCAAACGACAGTGAGTCTCATTTGTCAGGAACTGAAATTAAGACCTATTGCTTAAAGACTGCATCCCTTTCTTTAATATTTGTGTGTCACTGGTTCTTCCATACATGTACCCTTATTGTACCAATGACTATGTATTTATAGGTAAAATGTCCTCTTTAATTTTGAATCCTGACAGCAGTGAAGGATAAAAAAAAAAAAAAATTAAAAAATCTCACACTGATGTCTTTGTTGCAGTCCTGACCTGAGCAGAATTTAATTTGCTTTTATGCATTGTTGTGATCTCATTTCATTCAGGTGACTGCTTTTCACAACTGTGTTCTTTCTCAGAAGTATCTCCTCTGCTGGCCTTTGCAACTGTGTTGCACTTCATGCCACTTCCTTCCAGGGTACTGCAAGGGGATACTATGCATTTTCAAATCTGCCATGACAAGTACTGAACACACTCTTCTGGACACACAATTTCAAAAGGTGCAATATATGGTTCAAAATGTGGGCTTGATCCTGAAGTCTTTACTTGAGTGATGCTACCAGTGAAGTCAGTAGAAATTTTGTTTAAATAAAAATGTAGATCCAGGTTTCTAAACTGCAAATTTATATTTAGAAGCACCAGGATTATATAAATATAAATATATGTAAAAATATATATGCATGCATGCATGGGTTTTTTTGAGTAGATAAAGACTGTCAGAGCTAGGAGTTAGAATTAAGCATGCAACTCCCACTGATTCAGTACAAAGCCCATCCCCCATCACCTACATATTTTTCTGACTTGGTGGAGCTGTGGCAAAAGGGACGTTTCACTGGTGTCAGCTGTTGTTTTACACTTTCCTTTAGCTGGCAGGTTAAAGCATCAGAAAAAAAAGCAAAGCCTCAAGGGAGCATTGAGAAGTGGGGAGTGCAGGCAAACAGAATGCAGCATCCTGACAGTATCTCACAAGGGAAGAAAAAGCAAGTCTGCCAGCTGTGCCACAGAAATCTGTAGTCTCTAATGTTCCTTTGATACACTTAGTTAGTTCAAATGATACTTCACTTCCACTGAAGGCAATGTTTATTTTTTTATTTTAATCTATTCCTTATATAGTCGTAGCCATCACCTTTTGTGTAGACAGATGCAGTTATTTGCCCATTTCACTGAAATGCAAGACTATTTACTCTGTAAAAAGTAACTTCCCCAAATTTTGTTAAGCTTCAGAAGACTGATTTTTAAATCCGTAACATCATTTAATTCAGTTCAGTAATTGCATTTTGTTTGGTCTATAATAACATGCAAAAGCTGTAGAGACCACTCTGTTAAAAAGTGTCACGTATTTACCCAAACTTTCCTGCAATACATACAGGACCAGGCATGATTTGTACAATTTTAGTGACTTTGCAGTCCTGTTGACTCTGACAGAGGATACTTCATAATTTTCAGAAGGGCAAATGACATTCAAGTCATGCTTTTTGGAGTGAAGAGTAAGAGCTTTACACCATTGCTCTTAAGAAGGGTTTAGTATCCTGGTGGCTTATTTTGCACTGCTGATGGGGTTTTACACTGTATGGCACAGGGCTGTCTAAATCTGTGCTGTGCCTCTACAAGTTTGAATTGTCCTAGCTTGAGTAGGTAAACCAAGAGAGGAACAGTACTGCACCTCCAGCCTGTACTTGCCTAATTTCAGATCCTACACTCTGATGTGTGACTGTTTTTAGAGCATTTATTTTAAAATATTCCTGAAATTAAAAATCATTCCCGTGTTGGGTTTTTTTTTTCCTTTAGCCTCCTTCCTGTAGAAGGTTAAGCCTTTCTTGTCTATTTCCTCCCCTCTCCCACAAAAATAGAAAGGAAATGATTATTCCAAAATGGTTACCCAGCATGAAAAAGTTCTTCAAAGGAAGTGTGAAATTAATCAGTGCAAATTGTGCACACCACCTACAATTCAGAAATGAAGACCAATTGATATAGATTCCAAGTAAATGCATTATTCCCTGCACTATCTTATTATGTCTGTCCACTCTTTGCTAATAAATAAGGCTTACATACCCCCTTATGCAATTCTGAGATAATTTATTTGTACTATTCACATTTGTATCAGTGACATATTGCAAATATTACCTCTTCAAAAAAGGTAGTTGGCATTCTCTTGACATTCTTAGGAGTTTTTCTTACTAGTTTTCCTGAACTAAATGAATTCCTAGAGCAAAGGCAGAATACTTAATGTGTTTCACAACTGTCACTTGGTTCATATTTATGGTAATAAGGCTTTGTCAGTTCTAGTTCTTTGCATTAAATCTATGAGTATTCCTTATCCCTTGGACAGGCTTTCTCTTGCTTTATCAGTCCTGTGACATTTTGCTTCAGTAAACTCCAGCGCAGAGAACCTGGTAAAGTGGTATCCAAGGGTTTAATTTCTGTGTTGTTAAGTAAATTCTAAGTACATGAAAAAAAGGAACCAAACATTTTAAATGATCCACCATTCCAATCAGTAATTTTTACAGTTAGTTCTATTTTGAAAGGAATAAAACAAGAGCCCTTATGATGTTTGGCTAAAATATTCTGTATCCTTTGAGTGACTTTTCATTGCATACCACAGGAATGTACACTATATTTTTCAATATCTGTGGCCCTGTAGCCATTGTTCTATGCCTTCTTCTGTTGCAGACAACTCTGAGTAGGAAAATACAATGCTCCATGCAACAGCTTCATGATTGCAAAAAACCTGGTGGAACTAATCATCCTCATCTTTGGAATAGCAGTCAAAAGTCTGCATTGTCAGTGCCATCATCTTCACACTGTACCTTTGCATGGGACAAGTTTAAATAAGCCAAAACACTTTCGAAATACTATTCCACTCGCACAAGTAACTTGGTTTCCATTTTGTACACTGCTTTACCAGGTTTCACAGAATTTATTGCAGTGTAATACACTAAGCTGAAGGATAGAGATCCCTGTTAAAGATGGTAAAAGAAATTGAAGAATCTCCTATGAGATTTTCAAATACATTGTTACAAAACAATACACAAAGAAATATTTGGGAATTTTTCCCCCCTCCAGAAAATGAAATATCCCTTAACTTAACAAAAATTATGAAAAAGAAAAATATTTTTTGCCAAAGTATCCAGATCACTTAATATCATGTGGTAGTGTCTGATGAAAAAAAAAAGAAAAGAAACTACTCAGTGGAGCCATTACTGGAAATATTCCAGCTTAAAAGAAAAGAATAATGAGAATAATGTTCACCAAGACCAAAAGTCTTCTAAATTCCTGGACTAAGGACTGCATCACTTGGAAGTTTAGACACACATTATTCCCCCACTGCACCCAACTTTTATGAGAATTCCTGAACGCTCACTGAAACTTTTCCGTGTCTTATATTCCAGACTTGTTTTTAACAGTGTGAAAGTAACAGGATTCCCTAGCCTCTTAAAGAAAAGAATGTGAGCAAGACAGATTTCAGCATTGCTATGAAGGCCTGGAGGCAATTTGCTATGCAGATCCTGTTAATTTTATCTGCTATATCCTGAGTCCTACCTTCTGAAGCAGGTTACAAATGTGTGAACCAGTACGTGCTAAAATACAATCTTGTGCTGGATTCTGTATGCTGTGGCTAACTGGAAGATCTAAAAAGCTAAAGCAGCACAGTAAAAGCAGTTCTGCTCAGACAAAGACTGCAAATTTTGAAAAGACTATGCAGCAAGGGAAAAGTTTCTGAAACAGACTTTGAATTAATTCCAGAGTTACTTAATAAATGACAATTTTTATGCACACACAACATTCATGAAACTCTGTCCTCTCTCTTGCTGCAGGCCCTACTCAACTCCAAAAGGCAGAGTGGGAGGGAGGAGGTGCCATGTTCTCTCCAGGCTGAGGGCATGCAGTGTACTGCTGATGTTCCCTTCATCTCTACACAACCCAAAGCCTTTGCCAAGGACATTGAAGAGTCACATTGCCCCGGTCCAGGGCCAATCTCCCTGCCACCTCTGCCCCATTAGGATGTTGAGTGTTTACACAAGGTTGGTGTGGTCTCGGTACTGTCTTCACTCAACATAATGCATTTTGACAAAAAAAAAAAACCCAAATAGATTGTACTCAATGATGGCAAAGAATCAGAAGCATCATCTACAGAATCTGACTTCCAGGCTCTGGATGAGAGAGAGGAAACAGGAGGTATGTCTTAAAGTAGGATAATCAACAGTAAACCAGCAAAATTGCTTTTACTGTCTTTAGGAGATAGAGAGGTAAATCACGTATCATTATCACTGAGAATTTGCTGAGGGGAAAAAAAGATCTGCTCTGGCACACAGTCTGCCTGCTAACTTGGACATTTTGCTGTTCCTTGCTGAGTGTTCTGCTTGTGCAACCCCTCCAAGTTTCCCCTACGTCACTCTTGCAGCCTGTTTCCTGGTCACTTTGCCCTCTGCAGGAAGTTGGCAAACCTCTTCATGTGGATGCTTATGTGTCATGATAAATTGTCCCCTCCCATCCATCCGCCCACCCACCCATTTAATAAATGTGCAGGATTTCCTCCACAGGGAATAGACAGCAAATAAGTTGCATGTGGCAGTAATCTCCACATTTCAATGGCTTAAACACTTTGCCGCACAGTCACAATGTGACAACCTGCTCACACATACTGCTGGTTTTGCAGCAAAAACACAGCTCACAAAAATCGTCTTTCCCAGTTACTGCCCCCTGAGAAAACATCATCTTTCCCAGTCACTCTCCCCTGACCACATGGGGATTGATCCTATGGATACAACCAGTGAGTTCCAAATGAATACATTCTCTCTCTACCTCCAATTGCCAATGAGCATCCCAGTTTATAGACCAGGATAGGCAGACACAGACTGATTGCCCTTCCCTCATATATCTTCCCAGGCTCCAGAGTCCACAACTAAAGTAATAATGCCTTGACTTCAGTGGATTTTTAACTTAAGTATTTGGTGAAGATCTCAAGATTTATGCTTATGTAGAAGAAAGGTTGCCTAACATGGGATTAATTTGACTTTTTTTAGTAATCCACATTTTAGTTAGTTGCTTTACTAACAGGTATTGATAATCAATGAAGAAAGAATGATAATCAATGAAGAAGTGACTTCATCCAAAATTAGACATATTATTAAAGTACAAGCTTGTCTCCACTAGCTAAAAAAATCTGGATAATCTGCAGGTCTCTACAGTGCAGGCAAGTAAGATTCCTGTGTCTCATATCCTACATATAAATGGTTAAACAAATACTAAACAAAAGGCTAAACAAAGAGAGAGGATATCCCAATTCAGAGCATCTGACTCTTGATTTAATGCTTAGATTTGAGAGCAGCCACTGAAATGGTTCATTAATAGCAATACAGCACTTGACCCACTGCCAAGGAGGAGTGGGTGGTCTCCGTCATCGAAAAAATCTTTTGAAAAAGTTCATTCAGTCACTGAGAAGTTGAGCAAAACCCACACAGACTAATGCAGTACTGGTGTGTTTTAGGCAGACCTTGCAGATCTGTTGCCACTAGTAAGAAGGGTCACAAACAGGCCATTCTCTGGGCTGTATTCCAAAGACTGCAGTTTCTGCATACCTCCGCATGTTGTAAGTTATGTTCATGCAACTGTGACTTTTACTATTATGCAAAATCTGCTTCTTTGGCTTTTTTTGCATTTCATAGGCTTATAAATATATTTTTGTTGCTCCTATGTCTAAATTTAGTAATGCAAGAAGTTGATCTATAATCTGAAACTGTACTTGCTACTTTATGTTCTGCAGTGGAAAAATGGAAGTGAAGATAAAGAATCTGGGCCCAGATAGCAAATTTTTATTTGACTACCATCCAAAGTAGTTCTGAAGGGTGAATTTATACACCCCTCCTAAAAACAGTCTTCTAAGAAGAAAACGGTCCAAAATGGGTCTTTATAAAGTTCTGCAACTAGACCTTTCAAACATGGAGATAAATCATTTATTATTTAATCATTAACTATTTAATTGTCTGGGAACAAACTCCTTAATAAAATGTTCTAGTCCAAAAACACAAGATGCAAATAGAAAAACAGGCAGGAGATTTGTTAATCTACAAACAATTTGTATAAAATAACCCTGGTATTGAATAAATTCTGCTTTAAATTATTTAGTTCCCTGCATTAGAATATGAAGTAGAAGGATATGTGATGAAAGGCAAGTTCTGGAATAAAAAGTGAGTGAAAGTAGAAGACTCAGAGGAGTCTTCTCTTTTGTGGAAAAGGTGAAAAACTTCAATTTTTTAATTAGAGAATCAGAGATGGACAGAGTCAAAAAAATTCCAACATTAACAAATAACTAAACTAAATCAGTCCTGTGACCAGTGAAGAGGAGCTGTTCGGACATCAAACAACTGTATTAACCCTGGTGATATAATTTGCTGAAAATTACTGTTTAAACTCAAATGGCAAACTGTTAAAATATACATTGTTTCAGAGGGAGCCCAAGCAAATTTCAAGGCAGAGAAAGAGTGTAAAAGAAACTTCATATGTATTGAGCACTGCTACCCTGCAATGGTCCTGTTGGATCTGATTAAGCAGTCTCCTTGCAGAAGAGAGGGGAACAGGTGGGAATTTTCCCTTCCAGAAAACACACAATAGTGAGCTCTGGAACCAAGATGCAAATATTACTCTCACAGACTTCTTAGTAACTGAGCATTGCATTACAGATGTTAGCCTAAATCTCCCTGCTCAGGTAACACATCAGTCCAGGATTCCCAGCAGAGAGCCATGAGTAAATCATAATGGAGAGTCTCACAGGAGGAAAGCACATCTTCAATTCTTAAAACATCCAGCCTCCTGCCAAGTCTCTCTTAGTCCTCTGGGCCATTTCAGTGAGTAGAAGGGATCCTGGTGAGAGAGACATGGAAGAAACACATATCACAGCAGACTGGTTTTAAGGCTCCAGAAGATGGTGTTATAAAGGGTAAGACATTGACTTGACCATTTAGAAAAGTTGTGCTGGTGGTCACTTTTAGGGAAGAATGCTAAGACCATAGGATAACCTTGAAAGAAATTATCCGCCTGGAGGAGAGGAAAAACCAAGGTAGGTATAGCTAAAAACAGGGAAAATAAGAAAATGCCTTCCTTCTCCTACAATTTGACACCATGGAGGAAGTGGATTTAATTCCAAAGTCTTCAGATTTTTCTCTTTTCAAACAGTCATAGAATTAACAGTATTTTTTATTGCCTTTTGCTTTTTGGAGGTGTGGTTTAGAGTTTGAAAAAAAACCAAACCATGATTTCAGTTACTTCAGTTACATTTTTCAGCGTTTTACATTCCCAGACTTTTAGGATAGCAGTTCTCGTTTTAAAAAGAAACAGCAAACTCTTCTCAGGTTGCAGCCTTGCTTTCAGCTTCAATATACCAGATGTCGTATTTAGTGACCTTCTTAGTGTGTTGCAAGACTTTGCTTCCTACATACCCCTCATCTTTCCAGAACAGTTGGAACCTGAATAATTACATATTTCTGTTCAATTATATAATTTTTTCAACCCCACTGATCTAACATTACTCAAATCCAACTTTTCTCAGAACTTCATAAGAAACTCATGAGTCAGCTAAACTGTTGGAATCCCAGAGCAGCAATATTAAATTCAGTGGTGTTTCTCTATACTTGCGGTAGCTCATGAGGAGGGTCTCATCTGGCATGAAATATCTGAATGTTGCTTCTCGTCTTATCTAATCTATTTATTTATTACTACTTCCTCTTAGCTTTGGGGCATTATAAATTGTTCTAAATTATTGTTACTGTAGGTCTTAAATAAGGGGAGCAGTAGTGCTTTTTGTGACAGGAGTAAAGGACAACAAGAGGAAGACTGAAACCTTGAGAGCATGGTGCTGAGAAGAATTGTGTGAGGAAGCTTGTGCCAAGAATAACATGCTGGTTAGGAGGCCAAGGGCATCAGTGGAGTTTCTGGGATATCTGAAAAAGAAAAGGCTTCATCCTCAAGTGCAGCTGTACCATCAAACACAAGTTTTTTTGCTTTTCTGGGAGGAAGGCTCTCTGTCTCACTTCCACTACTTTGGTTACAATGCCAACAAATGCTTAATTAAATGCAACAGTTTGTCTCTGAGGGGCTCTCAAAAATGGAAACATTTACACATTAAACCAAAGAATAGTAACATAGTTGCTGGGATGACATTTTCTTGGAATTATGTGGCCAAGTCCTGTTTTCCATGGTGCAGCATATCAGTGTGCTATACACTTGGCACAAAAGTATTTCTTTACAGACTTTTGCTTGTTTGTTTGTTGTTTGTTTATTTCCTTGAACCAGATCAACGTATGGAAAACGAGCCAAAATAAATGTAAGTCTTTGCTGGGAGCTGTGCAAATTTTTAGACTTTTTAGTCTATTTTAGATGGGAACATCTGCCTCGGAGTCATTTTAGTCTTATGAAGGTTGTCACCCTTCCGAAAGGAATTCCTGTTTCCCTTCCTTTCACACACATATGCACCGCTTATCAGGGCATCTAGAGGAACACACAGATCTGTGTGATTAAGGAAAAAAAAGATAGCCTGTCACTCATCATATCCCTCGGATTCAACAGAAAGGAAATTCATTTTAGTGAGCATTGAAACCAAACAATAGCAAGTCTGCAGCTGTTTCAGGGGTCTGATGTCAACAGTGCTAAACACATTTTTATCTCATTTGAGATTTATTGAAAGAGCAGAGTGCTTGATAAACAGTGGCTGACAAAAAAACAAAACAGATTAGCTCAGCAAGTAAAATGGGATAGGAGGACAATTGTGCCACAAATACTTTGGAACCTATCAAATAAATCCATTTACTATAAAATATTAGCTAGCAGAAAAATAATTTCTATTAAGATTTATCCATAGAGTTACATTTATTGGTCTGTGTATCTGTGTATAGGAATTATAAGTTTAACTTTGAGGAAAATGCAATTTTTTGAGATTTGTTGCATTTAAACGTGCTAGAATTTAGAGCAGTTTCATCAATGTTTATTCATCTCCTTGGTTAACAGACAAATCTCCTCCTCTCTGGGTGACAATGTTCGAAAAAGAAAAAAACAACCGCTATTCTTTGAAGCTTTTAGAGATGACAAAGTAAAGGATTAGTTATAAAATCTTTTTGCTTGCTTTGTGAGAGGCAGTATGATCCAATTGCTTTTTCTATTCTCTACATGGGATCTTCCTGTTTTCTTTAGCTCCCACACTACTCTTTTTTATCTTCTATAAAAAATCCAGATGGCCAAGATTTAGGACAGCCCATGCCTGGTGACTAATGCCTAATGCAGAGGATGTTACGTTGCCTGAAGAATAGGCAACGACTAAACAATAAAAAGATTGTTTACACTGTCTGCCAAAAAAAAAAAAAAAGAAACTTCTGAAAATTACTTTCACAGCATCCAAATCCCACCCTCCCATTCACAACACTCTGTAACTCTCTGAGGATCTTTCAGTGCTCTCCAGTATTCCTTAAGAGCAAAATACTCCAGGGCTACAAAATGCATCCAAAAAACACTCCCCCAAAACATCAAATGCTTGTCAGCATAAAGGGATTTTCATGAAAACGTGCAGTATTGGACAGGTCATTTAAACATGAGAGTGGTCAGCCACTGGTCAAATTTAGCCCAGACACTGGGCAGTAAGTGGACCACCTGGTAGCACTGCAGGAGTTCTCAGACATGGAGATGAGTGAGTCTGCTCTGTCATCTCCAGTCAAGGGACCAGGAATCAGGGCAGAAAAGCAGACTCCACATGAAAGATTATCAGGGACTGAAAGGTTGGTGAATTGTGTGAGTTGAATCTTCCCATGGAAAGGAGTGGGATGGGAAAGGAGGAGAAATTTGCTTCCTCTAAAGGAACAAAGCAGAAAAGCAAATCCAAGTTCATGAACAAACTGCAGTGCATCCTCTTGGGTTAAGTCTGTGTTAATAAATTAAATTGCACCAAAGAACATTTCTTAGCCCAGTGAACATTGCCAAAGGAGTTTGTGACATGGCATTGGCTTAAATGAAATATTCCCTGAAATACGACCATATGGGCTGGCTGGTTTTGGCATCTGCAGTGTATATGTTCAAAAGAAAATCCATCCACACAAACGTGACTAATATCTCATGAAGAAATATCTTAAGGTAGATAAAGAACACCAGAGAAATAAGGATTACAGGTATCACAGCTACCTGTAAATATGGTTGCAATAAACGGATCCTTACATACTTTTCAAAGGAAAAAGATAATACCAGGATTTACAGATTAAGTCAGCTGGGAAATATATGCTCCATTGAATGGTTAATTTAGGCAATAAGCAGCACTGTAAATTGACAAAAAGATTGATGTTGTGTTGGAAACAGTGGGGACTAGCACAAATGATTAAAAGAAAGAAGAAAAATTATGGCAATTAATATGCCATCTGATGTCTTCCCCTCTGGGAAATTAAGATTAAAAGACTTATTACATGATTTTTCAGAAGTCATATTCCTTCGCAATTAGCTTTCATGTGATACCCCCTTTAAGGCAGTATACACTTCATGCTGTCTGGAGAGGTTTTTTCCTCCAATTACTAGCCCCTGCTCAGGAGGAAGATATTGGCAGCCAGTCAGGACTTCCGCACCACGGGAACAATATCCCCAAGAAACGATGGCGGCCATCCCATCAACTTACTGGGAAAGTTCTGCTCTTGGTTTATAAGTTTGGACAAGTAAAAATAAGTGAAGCATATCTGTTATCTGGAAAATTAAGGAAAACAGCAGCAATATATTCTGCCACTGACACAGCTAAGACCTTTTAACTGTTGCACAATTATCTCCAAACCCATGACAATGTGAACTACAATGATCCCAAGTGTAAATGAGTAACCAAGCAGCTTTTGAAAGGAAGAGAAGCATGTTCATTGATTGATTGCATGCCACAGTAGCAGATAATGCTATCATACAAATAGCAAAAGTTCCCAAACTGCTACCTCATGAGGTCGTTTTTACTGCTGAGGATGCAGAGTGGGAGCCAGAGGGTCTCCAGGGGTGACAGTGCACCATAGTGTCGCATCCAGCAGTGCACAAGGCAACACCTTTCCTTGTTTTATCGCTGCAGGACAGACAAGGGTAGGCTGTGTTCCCACAAATGGTATTTTGGAGAACAGAACATGTCTGTGAGCACAGCCGGCTTCCATTTACCTCTGCTCACCCTGTTTACCTTTAAAAGCTCACTGTCTCAAAGGTCCAAATTCTCCAGTGCAACTGTAACTGCTTTGCAAAACAAAGCAGTCTTCATCTGATTTATTGAGCTTCTTAAGAATTTTCCTTACATAATGCAAAACTAAGGTAATCCACAGACACGAAAGCAGTGCCTTTGCTATTTGAACATTTCACACCGGTGGTAGGGGAGCATTTGAGGAAAATGGGCCATGGCTAAACATCTTCTGATCTTAGAGATATTTGCTTCCTACAACTTTCTTCAGGCTGCTCCAAAGAGTGCTAAAGTCTTGGACTTGCACAAGTTGGATCAAGGAGTGGAGGGTACAAAAGTGAATTGCTGCCACCACTTTATCAAAGCACAACTTAGTTGTGGGGCAGAAGGGTTAAACTCTGAATGTCTAATCTGCACCACCCAGATCATTCCAGCATGCTTTCCACTCAGAACTACTCGAGGCAAATACATTTTCATTTCCAAATGTTTTTACTGGATTTGAGCAACAACTAAATAACAATGCTGCTGAGTTAAAATAGACATTAAAATACCATGCACTCTGCTGTGGTGCAGCTTTTTGCATTCATTAGTCATATTTCTATCCTGTTTGACTGTGCTATTACTATTTTCTTTCGTTCTTTTTCCAGCAGCTACCTATAGTTACACCTGATGACAGTTATTGTTTCCACTGTTGCTTTTCTAGTGCAGTATCCAAAAAGGCATTTTGCTTTGCTATAGGTAAAAAAACATAAACAACAAAAAAAAAGAGAGCACAGAGAGGATCTGCCCACTAAAATAACAAAAACATGCTCCTGACAAAGGAGCAGCAGTGAAAACCTACCATCCAGGTCTTCCAAAGGTGATCCTGGATCAGCAGATACATCACATACGGAAGATTAATATCTGCATATATCTATTTCTTATTCCAGGAGACAGGAAGTAAAAATCAGAACCATTATGAGAAACAAACAGTGCACTCTGTAAGCAGTTTTGTTAGTGCAGTATTTGTTAACAAGGAACTTTTAGCTGTCCTGAAACTTATTATTCATTATTGGAAAGCAGCATTTATTTCACACTGAAGATGATAGATTTTCTACCATAATGACCTGCAGCTGAAGTCAAGGACTATTCAGCAGTGGAATCTTCCTCTGGGATTCAAGAAGAAGAAAGTTGAGGTCCCTCAGGTCTGCAATGCTGTTATTTTTATTGTCCTTTCCCATCTTCTCTAACAGACAGGCAATATGTGGCAATTATGCACTCCTCTGGAGTCCTAAATCTGGATTTGATAACTATGGAGAAGAATGTCAGCATTGTGAAGACTAAATCTTTATTTAATGACCATCTTTTGACCATCTTTTCTTTGCAGAAGCTGCAGAGCAATTCCTTCCACAACAAAAATAAAGATGCTTGTAGCTCCAGAAGCATCAAGAGAGCAAAGTGAAAGGGTGAAGGAGCACATGGGCACTACCCTGCCATGCTCTGTGCTCAGAATCCTCTAGGACTGATGGGTTCCTATGCAGCTCACTGAACATTGCCATCCTATTCCTTGAGGCACTTGTGCATAAACAAGCCTGACCTTTTAATCCTTCGAATTATTGCTCAGTCAGGATACTGAAGAATATTTTCACCATCTTCTATTAAATATCAGGCTGAAGTCCTCCAGCTGGTACTCAGGGCTGTCTACACAGATAATAGAAAGCATCAGTGAATCATGAGAAGAGCTGAAGTTTCATGTCTCTCCCTTCATGAGACCTTCAATCAGCTCAAAGCTTTTTGCCTAAACCCAGAATGTTTAAGTGCCTTTAAATGAAACATTACCACTTATATTACTGATACAAGGCATCAACACATTTACAAGTGCAGACTCTTCAAGATAAAATAAAGTTCATTTCATCTCCCCAAGAGAAATTCACTTAGCCAAAATAGAGTCCAGATTCAAACTAGCCCCCAAACAATTAAAAAAACCAAATCCTCTCACTGACACAAACCATAAAGAAAAAAAAGAGTACTACAAAAAAAAAAGAGAGAGAAAAGCATCACAGTATGCGCTAACTTCATGGTATACTATATCTTTTCCTTTAATAGTTTCCGCAACACTGAGAAATGCAGTGTAATCCCATTTCACAGGTGGCAATTTAGTATTAAAATTTAAATACTCAAAACATATACAGTCCTCAGACCCATATTCTCAAGTTTATGTATAGGCTTAATATTAAAGTCTTACAATCCTATAACTCAGATAGGTGTCCTTCAGGTCAGAACAGAAACCTGTGTCACTGAAATAGGTCTTCTTATCTCAGCACTAGATTACTTCTTGGGTCTACTGGGGAAGGTGTCTTCTAAGACTCCTTTGAACACCTGAATGCGTTTTTTGTCAGATGATTTCATGCAAACCCTCTTAATAAAACTTATCTTACGATCATGGAAAGATTTCTAAACGTAGCTTGTGTGTCCAAATATTTAGATACACTTTTAGGAAGAAGTGATTCAAAAGACACAGAGAGAATAGATTAAAACGGAAAGGAATGGAATAGATTAGAACAGAATAGAATAGAATATGTCAGTCAGAAGGCACCTACAAAGATCACCCAGTTCAACTTTGTGACCACTTCAGGGCTGACCAAAAGCTACAGTGTTTTATTAAGGGCATTGTCCAAATGCCTTTTAAACACTGAAAATCTGGGAGCATCAACTACCTTTCCAGGAATCCTGTTCCAGTGCTTGATCACCTTCTTAAATTGTGAGGTGCAGAACTGCCCTGAGCACTCCAGGTGAGTCTGGACAGCACTGAATCCAGTGGGATAATCCCTCTCTTGTCACTGGCAGTGCCATGCTCAAGCTCCTGGGATGCTGTTTGCCCTCCGGGCTGCCAGGGCATACTGAGGGCTCACACTGAGCCTGATGTTGACAAGTACTCCCCATGATACTTTGAATGACATTTCCATAGCTAAGCTCCTGATCATTTCCAAAGATCTTTCACGGGCATCTTGCAAACTGAAGGAAAGGAGCCGTGGGTATACCAGAGCCTGTGGGAATCTTCAGATCAAAACCTCCAATAATCATGGCTATTAACATCTTTCAACATAATGCTGTTTAATAACAATAACTTTCAGAGATTATCTGAATTAATAGGTCCTCAGTGGGAAGATAATGGACCAAAACCAAAAAAGTCCATGATAAGTACTCAAAATCTAAATAGGCACTACTCAAAAATCGAAGTGTTGAGGAGCCATTAGCAGTAGCCATGTGTATAGAAAGAGATAGTAAAATAAATACATACATATTTAAATCAAAATAGCATTATGATTCTTTTGTTCCAAAGCAGAGAAAAAGTCAAGCAAATAATTTTTTCCTTCCCAATTTCCTGTATGGACTGTGTGCACAGATTTTTTCCAGTAGACTGAAAATAAAGCTGATGAGAATATTCCAGGTGGGCAGCAAGGGGTCAGCTTTTCTGTCTTCCAGACAAAATATTGTGTTTTCCAAATACTTAAAAGTTCTTCTTTGGATATTTATGTGTGTTACAAAAATGGGGTTTTCAACAGAATATCAAGGGAAATTTCCATTGCTGTGTGCTGTACACAGGAGCTCAGAAAGCATTCAAAGTAATACAGCTTAAAAGTGCATCCAGGCAGCAGTGGCGAGGGCAGTGTTTGAAAGGAATTCACTCTGCTCTTGCTGAGTCAGTGCTGTCTGACTGCTTCTAAGACCCTCTCTGTCCCCAAACTCACCTGGCTGGGGAAAATGTTACAGCACAGCTGCCTTGCCAAAACAGAGTGGGAAGTGACACCCTGCCGCCTCTGGCTGCAGCCATAGCCAAGAATGGGGAGTAAACAACTTTCCCAATTCTTGTCCCCCTCCCCCTTTCCAAAAAGGACAAAATTGCTAGGTTACAATCTATTTCACAGGAGCGAATCAAGCTGCCCAACTCAACATCCAAATGCTTTACTTGCTTCCAGCCAAATAAAAGATCTTTGGAGAAGATAAGGTGTTCTGTCAGAATATCTAATCAATTGTCTGTCAAAAGAGAAAGTCAAGGTTCAACAAGTACCAGAAAAAAAGAGGAAATAATGTGCCACATTATAAAACCAATATTTGCCAAAAACCTGATGGGAAAGCAGTAGATCCTACAGAATCGGAAATAAAAGCAGAGAAGAGCATCAAGGCCAAATAAAAAAGTTCTAACAGCTTCAGACAGAGAATGAGCAGGAAGACTAGATTATTTAGCCTACCAAAGACATGGTAGGTATGAGAAGGGGTGTCAACAAAAGGACATAATAGAAATCTATGAATCTATGGGTAGAAGGGAGAAGGTGAGTAGAGCTTGACCGTTCCTGATCACTTTACAGAACACATTTGTATGAAATGAAAATGCAAGGTGATAGACTCAAAACAAACAAGAGGTTCTTCTCCAGCAATGGACAGCCTCTAGGCATAAAACCTTGAAAGTACCACACAGTCACAATGGTTTAAAATGAATTTAGGCGAATTCAAGGAAGAAAACTGATGCTGAGTAGCCTTCACTCACATGACTAATGCTTCTGTTGGCTAAGGGAATTCCTGGCCACAAATTCCTGAAACCTAGAACACTGTCCTTGATAAGATTTATCTCGCAGTTTCCCTGCTGTCACAATATTGCTTGGTACCAGCTAGCGGCCACTTGCAGAGACAAATTTGGAGAAAAAAGGAACATCCATGTACAACCTATTGAACTATCACATGTTCAATATTCATGTTTTTCTTTCAGATTGGTACAAACGAATATGGGGTGCTGTAAACCAGCAGAAAACAGCTATTTTTGTACACTGGTAACCTCTAGTTTTTCAGCAGTGACAATAAGACTACAGCCTGATTAGACTCGTGTAAAATACACTGACATTCATTTTGTAACTTTCAAAGGTATCCTAATTTATGGATTTATACCTTCATACTCAGAAACACCGTGTAAGTAAACACTTACGAAGTAGATTTTTGTTGGTATTCAGTTCTGTGGCCTAAAGCCTCTGAAATTTCAGAGAAACAAAGTAAAATGGAAGCTGTCTCGAAAGGGAAATGGTTGCTTGGAAAGTCCTGTACCATCTTTCACCTTGCAGTGTTTTCAGCACATTACTTAACAACAAACAATCCAGAAAGTGATCTTTGTTCTGTGTTATCACACTGGATCTTTCCCATGTGCAGCCAAAGCAAGCTCTAGGATCCCAAACGCTGACTGCATATTGATTTTACAACAGACTTCACATGCTTCCGAGTGCACCAATGACAGCTTTTACTATCAACACACCTCACTTTCCAACAAAGTTAGAAATAAAATCTTATTCATCTTTCAGCTGTAGGATTTCTCCATTTATGACCATTTCTGATTAACCAGCTCATCTCCAGATGCTTACAAGTTACATACCTAGTGTCTGAGATAAACAGGTCATTTTAAGAGAACTTTTTCCTTCCAGAAGCAATTTGCTGAGTCACTTATACCCACCCTCTGAGTAAAAGAATAATGGACCACATAAAGGCCTCTAGATATTTAGGCTTTCACAATTATACTTTTTATTACAGAGCTGATAGAGGATGGCAATTTTCTTCTCCACATTTACTTGCCTACAACTGAAATCATTATTTTGGGTGGTAGTAATTATCATTATCATTAAAAAAGTCTCACATACTTCAGCCATGTAGGGATCTTGTGTCTTCTTTTGTCCCAATAAACTATCGCTTTTGACATGAATTACAGGCACTTCACTGGATGAGACACAAACACATACCATTCCCAGGCTGGAACTGTATCTGTCTTTCTGTTCTGCATCTGCACAGTGCCTATTTGAACCTGGATGGCAGTTCATGAGAAAAGTGAAGTTCTTTTCATTATTGCAATGAAAGATAAGCACAGCTCATCAGTCCCTAAACATCAGAAATAAAAACAAAATTCTCAGTAATTTTGACTGCAAAGACAATTTCTTCTGCAATGATACAAGTAATTTAGCTAATAGATTTTAGCTGTTGCTCATACTTGCTTAATGCCTGTCTGTTTATCCCAGCTGTATAATACAGGCATGAGAGCAGCACAGGGATAATATAAACATTTTAGGAAGCTAAACACACCTCACAACATTTGATGTTCCCAAGACACCACTTGGTGCGTGGTCAAGTTACAGATCATTTAGCTGTCCTAAGAATTTCCCTGACCTGTGATAACTGTGGCTAAAGCTTCTCTCTCATTTCCTGCCCTATTCCCCTCACCATCCCCAGCTCCTGGTTACACTGTTCAGCACTAAAGTCAAGCCTGGATGTGTCATATCTTAGGAATTTTGGGACAGTTTCTGCCCCCTCCTTGAGGCTGGATGCTTCCTGCCTTTTCCTCTCTCATGTCTGGCATGAGTTGAATGAATCTCAAAACTGGATGCCTAAATAGTGTGAGCCTAGGGATTACTTTAATACTCAAGACTAGGCCCCTTTTAGTGAGACAAAAAATAGCAGAGAACTCCAAAACTACCCTAATTTAGTTACTTGAGTTGCACTCCACTTTCTTCATTAGAAAATATGTCTTTCACCTCTTCCTCATGTGTCTTTTGTGACTGTACAGGCTAAAGCATTCATTAAGTTTTCAGTTAATGTGTATTGTCTGCTGACCCTGAGAATATATTTGCCTTTCAGCAGGGCTGCTTTGAGCTCTCTAGCACTCCTTTCAAAATGTCGCACTTGCACTGAACTGTGTTGCAATCAGCTAAGGGCAGACTGTCAGTTCATAAACATTCCAGTTTCAAAGCATCAGAACTGTTTTATATTCCTTTATGGAAAGGAACCTGAAGCCGGTAAATCTGCTATTGAACTGGAATGCACGGCAGAGTGCATGCTCCATTGGAAGGAGAGGCAGGCTCTGGCAACACAGAGGATTTATAGCTGCCTCACCTAGTCAGGCACAGCCTTGCCGTACGAACTTGGCCATGCTGTCTTCTCACACCACATCTGACATTTTTAGCCAAGCTCAGCTCCACAGCCTGCCTTGTTCTTAGATGTTTTACCAAGCAACCTTTGTATGAATGACACTGTGCATGCATGACAGTTCTAGCATTTAAAATCCAGACTCGGTTGCAGTCTACGCAGGTAGATTGTCTTGTGTCCTGAAGCTCTGGTGACTACGTGCAGGCCCAAGCACACACCTTTCACAATATGAAACCAAGGACCTGGTGCACACTATATAGAGGCAGAGAATTAGCAGAAGATTTGTAATGAGGTGTAGAAGGTAAAACAAGGGTTCCAGGTTCATTGAATTAAAATTATGAGTATTTTAGGCTGTGATTTTTCACAGGTGTTCATGTGAGCATGGCATCTAAATCCAGTTAGCATTCAGTTTAGCTAAAAATATTGATTTATGCAGGCCTTTTTAAAGATCCCAGAATCCCCAGGCTTCTTTTTACCAACAGCAATTTCTTCCATGTCAGTTTTGACTGACATTTGAATAACCATCTTCCTAGACTCTTCATTCCTCTTCTAGTGCAAGAAAACTGCCCCAAAACATAAAACACACAGCCTGTCTTACACAGTTACAAATGCAGTGAGCTTCATTACTTCAGAAATCCATAACTGTAAAATGCTGTGGAGAAGCAGGTTTTTCTTGGGTAAAGGAGCAAGGAATCCAGCAAAAAAGCTGTAAACCCTAAAGTGGTAATTTTCACAGTGATAACAACACAAGTCTTAATTGTATACACAATGGCTGGTTTATGTGCCAATCAGGTATATAGATGCAAAAACAAACTGTTTTCTTTTATCAGGTGAAGGAAAAATCTGACTAACTGTAGTAGAAGAAGAGACATGGAGGATACAAACAGTGGTGGGTGAAAAACTACACAAGCACGTATCTCACAGAAATCTCATGAAGATGATGCACACCCGTGGATGTGGACCTTACAGTAAAGGAACTGATGGGAGATGCAGCTAACTCACAAATGGCTGTAAGCACAGTGCAGCTTAGAGTTCTTGTTCATTATCATTGCATTAGTTCCTTTCCTAATTGTTGCGAGCTGTAACAAAATCTTGTTTACATGTGAGTCCTGTTCCTTCTTGATTTTATTTTCCACAGAAATTTCACACTACCTCTGTTTTTCTGCATCCTTAACAGGAGTCTATTTGGTAGGAGTAGATAGCAACATATACTTTTCTTTGAGATGAAGCTGATGAGCTTAGAAAATTGCTACTATTCCTGTTCAAAAGTGGAATTCAGTTGTGTCCAACTCAATCTCCTTAGAGATAATGTCTGTTTGCTTTACAGACAAAGGATACCAAAGTCTTACCTAAGGATTCTGTTCATACATCTTAAATATCTAAAGCAGCTCGCAATCCAGAGTCACATAATTCAAGTAAAATTTTATGGGTCAGTTAGAAAATCAGAGTGTAATATCACTTGGCCACAGCTGCCTCTGGTTGGAGAGACAGAGATATCAGCAAATTAGTTTGCTTAAAGCTTGGCTACACAAAAAATAAGGGAACCTCACAGGAACTACCAGGATAAGAATTTCTCCAGGACCATACTGACAAACTTTGTTTTGAAATTGATTAAAATTGTTTAAAAACATCTTATTTATTTTTCTCATTTTTTTCCTCTGGGTTTTAGTTTGATTTGGTTAATTTGGGGGTTTTGTTTTGGTTTGGTTTGGGTTTTTTGGTGGGGTGGTGTATAAATAATACCTGGAAAATAATTCCTGCCCATTTTCTTGGTCAGACATTATTACCAGATATCACCGTAATTTTAGCCCGGCTCTGGGGGGTCCCGCAAGCCCACAGAGCCTGGGGCATATTCGGTATTACAGTCAGGTAGCAAAGAGGCAGGAAGGAGATTCGCTTTTCATCCTGCTGGATGGTTTATTCCATGCTGTACAGCCGAACTCCAAAGCAAATCTGAAAGCCGATCCCGAGGGCCCCGTTTTATCCGGGGCCAGGGGGAAAGGTGGGATTAGGGAATGGGGACCAATGGGAGAATGCCAGGGGAGTGACGAGGCTTACAGCCAAGCAGGAGATTCAAATTGGAACAGACCACACCAAGGAAACAAAGCATCCCAGGGGATGCTTCTGTTCGCCCCTAACCAAAGGCATCACCGACCCCCACAAGACATTTCTACCTCTTTGCACATCCAAGAGCAAGGCAGCTTTGGTATAAGTACCCAGTTTTAGCCTGTTAGTTTGCCGAAGGTTTGCAAAAACCTTTGTGCCCAAGTACAAATCCATTCAGGGTGACTCAGCTGTGATTTTCCACAGCAAGTATTGAATTTACATGGAAATTTGGGAGCTTGTGTAAATAGTCAATGAGCCCAGAAACTGAGGAAGAATAGAGGGGGAAGGTTGCATATTTGCCTGAGACCAAAACTCGTGCATCACGAGTTCTGCCCGAGTGGCACAGTCAGTGGGAGTTGAGCCAGTGGCACTGGTAGCATGTATCTCTTCAAGTAGACAAACCTCTTACAGTGTCCCCATACTAGTGAACTTACATAAGCAGGCAAGATATGGTGTTTATTCCAGCAATGTGTCATTCATCCTGACTTTAAAATAGGGTTGAAAATAACTTTCAGAGAAATCAGTTTTGCATACTAGACCCACATATTGTGCTTATTTTAACCAGCACATTATTTACTTCTGGTGTATTTGCATTGCGTCTTTTTGGTTGTATCTCTCTGCTGGTGTGCACAGTTAAAAAAAAAAAAAAAAGGCAGTGACCTCATTTCCATTCTTGCAGAAGAAAACTACTAGCTAGCCCTGATTATTTTCCTTGAACAGGACCCAATCACAAAATAACAAGCATTATACATTTCTATAATGAGCAATCCAGTCTCTTTCAAGATTTTGGAGCCATTCGTGGACACAGGAAACAAAACCTCCGTTTATTTTATCACATTTTATCTACATCCCCCATTATCCTGAAAGCAGCTTCCTATATGAAGAGCACATCTATTTGCAGAATAAAGACATGTCCACAAATTAATGATAACATGTGCATATAAGATGTGCCTATAAGATGTGCCTATGAGATGTGCATCTTGCACTCTTTCAGTAGCCACAGATGAATGGTATGCATTCAGTGGGGTTGCAGGAAAAAGTTAAATCTGTAGCTGAGTATGGCCCTCAGGATCTCAGTGGCACACACTGGGAAAGCCAAATTCCCTGCCATTTCCTCAATACTTTCATCTGCCAGTGCTCTATTTTCAGTAAGAAAAGGTGGGAGATTAAAAAAGAAAAACACAAAAATAATGAGAAGAAAGAGGTAGAAGAATGATTGCATACTGTAAACAATCTCCAGATGACACAGCATTAATTTACTTCTATTTTGTGCAATTTTGGTGAATCCATATCCTCAAGAAAGAAAATAAAAAAAATGTGAATCAGAAGAGAGAGAAGGGCTAGATTGATACAGTGTTCAGCCTCCTGCCTTTTCGTTGCAGAAGCCAGATCTCAGAAAAAATAGCACTTGTTTTCTTGGAAGGCTTCTATTAAGGATGCAAGAAAATTGAGGTAATGTGAAATCTCCATCGGGAATGAAATAAAGAAGGTACAGGATTCACTTATAAACAAGACTTTGTTACAGCTCGCAACAATGATGGAAGGAACTAATAATCCTGTGATTAGCTCAATTGGTGAGAGCGTGGTGCTAAAAAACCCTAAGATTGTGGGTTTAATCCCTTCATGGGCAATTTACTTAAATTTGGGTTTGATGTTTCTTGTGGGTCCCTTTCAGCTCCAAATATTCTATGATTCTGTAATGCAATGATAATGAACAATAGCTCTAAGTTGCACTATGCATGTGGGGCAGTTGCACCTCTCATTACCCTCAATCTTTGCTACAGATGTTGACTCCTGTGCAGAAGGGTTAGAACCAGATACTCTTTTTTCCCACAGCTGTGGACCCGTCCTGGGAGAAGCTTGTAATGGAAGGTTCAACTCACATTTGCATCTTTCCTCAGCAGCACATCTCCACTCTGTTTTCAAAACTAATTCCAAGGAGTTGGACATTGTCATCACAATTGTTATTGCTGATGGTATTGTCAGTGTCATCTGCAACTGTCATTTTGTGAGGAAGCCTTGCTTTGCTTGCTGGCATTCCATGATGCAAGAAAGCCTGCAGACCAAACCTGAAAACCGCACAATTGTACAAATAGAGAGGATGTGAGGGCATGTGAGAGCAATAGAGAGGATTCCTCCAGCAGAATCCTCTCAGGTTTATCTTCACAACTTGCATTCTTAGCTGAAAAAATAAAAAGAAATAGCAAAAATTCACAACAAACAATTGAAAAATAAAACCAAACCTCTCCACCAAACCCAGAACAAAAGCAGAAAACTGAAAGAGGAACTAAAGAACCTGAAATAGTTTACAGAAGTGTCCCTGTTTTAGACAAATTCGGAGGAACATCCAAATGTGAATGTCCTCTGATAGGAGGCAGGTTACAGCCACCCCTCCCCCACCAGGTTAGGGAAAGAAATATTCCTTGCAGGAAAGTGAAAGAAAAAAACCTATTTATTTAACAAACACACAGGAACAGAATAATAATGCTAAATAATAAAATCTCTCACTGTGGAGAGAAACCTGGGATGATTTTAGAGGCCTTCTGTAGGTGTGGTCTCTCTCCTCCTCTTCGGAGCTGGGTCGGTGTGGGCCCTCTGGGGCCTTGGTGGAAAGTTCTCCTGGTGTGTTCTGATGTTGTTGAAACAGACCAGAAGAGAAGAAAGGAAAAGTCTAAGTCCCAGGAAAAAAAGAGGGAAACAGAGTCAAAAGCTAGCTGAAAAGCAAGAAGGGTGCTTCCTCTGCTCTGGCTGCTGCAGCAGAAGAATGCAGAGGAGTAGTGAGCCTGGAGAACAAACTGCTTTGAAAAGTTCATCCGGCTTTTTTTTCTTTCTCTCGCACCCAGTTTTAAAGACACAGAAAGGCACAGGAATCGTGTCTGGGCATAGAGCAGCGATAGGGGATACACATCATAAAGTCACCCCAGGACAAGAAGGAAAACACAAATACTGTTCCTTAGCAAGAAGTAAAACCAGGCAGTCAGGATTCCTCCTTTATATACAACTGTCAGGAAAAACGTTTTGATGCAGTACATAGCAGATATGATTTCAGAGCATGAAATGTAACAAAGTTTGATGGCTGTGATTTTCTTGTGAAAGATTAAAGTTCACATTACTGTGCTGTGTGCCTGGCACAAGGCCCTAATCACCCTTGGTGCAGCTTCGAACTCATCCTGATGAAGAGTTTTTGGTATCTGCACTAGCTCTCTCTGTGGTGTGGCTGAATTGTCTTCCCATGCTGAAAGATGGTGTAATGCACTTTTATGGGGATCGCTCTTACAAAGAGATAAACTCAGGTGGAAGACCAAGCCCATGGACCTTTGGGTAAGCACTGGTAAGAGTGCCCTGGTTATTTCATTCTCACAACTGGGACTCCAGAAGTCTACATCAATCCCCCACTAAGGCACATGCCAGTCAAGCATATTTACACAGCCTCTCAGTTTTGAACAGAGCTCAGATGGAATAGCAGAGACTACGCTGACTTTTGTAAAAGTAAATGTAGAAACAGATATAACCCAATTGTCAGACTGAAGGACCTCTTCTGTGTTGGCCATGTCTCAAACCTGTGCTGGCCATATCTCAAATCTGTGCTTAAGAAGCTCCATTTAATCTTTGAGAGTAATTTGTTTTATGCTGTAGAAGTTTCCAGTTTGTGTTTCACATGTGTGAAGCAATGTGGTGGTCACAACACAGAGAAATCCAGCTCTGTTTGTAGCAAAGGTGGCTTTAGCAATCTAAGATGTTACTGTCTTCAGCCACTTAATTCAGCCAGGCGAGGAGGTGAATGCTGGCCTTAGATAGCCCTTGTCTCACACTTAACTTATGTAGTCATTTACTTAATCACTCAGTAATACACGAGAATGAAGTATGACTTAGAAGATCATGCAACATCAATTTTGTCAGTGTATTTATGAAGACAGAAACATCAGTAAGAAACAGAGTTTGGACAAAGAAGGCAAGAGGTTCCCTAAAGTTTTATCTAAGTGTGCACTCCTAGATACCAGAAGTGTGAAGCTACTTGGGATGGAGAGGGACAGTGCCTTAACCCAAAGGTGATTATAGTTCTAAATGCAGAAACACTTCATGAAGATATTTTGGACTCAGCAGTCATACCATAAAAAAATTATATCCCCAAAATATTAAAACTAGCTTCTGATAAAACAGCTACATGCAAGCTTCTTGAGCAGATTTTCTCCACTTAATATGCCGAATAATATTTTCATCAGTGATCAGGCATCATTAACTTTCCCTTTGAATGTATGAACTTCTTCAGCAGTATTTGTAATTTCTTGATTTCTCCTCAGGCCAATCACTTTCTGAACTGGAAGAAAACAACTTATAACAAAATGTGTTTGTGTATCAAATGACTAGAACATATGTTTTCCTCTAAAGTTAAAGTCTTGGTTAACAAATGAACCAATCCAGAAAGTATATCAATGTGGATGAACAATACCAGCAAACCTTAAGATCACATAAATAAAAATTGATTTGCTATAGGATCATAGGCAGAGGTAGTACATATCATGACTTTCCTCCTTCATCTGGTAAAGCACGTTTTCAGAAGCTTTAACAAAACAGATGCCAGTTTTAACTATATATACTAATGCACATTAACTTTGAAACATACAGGTTGAAATAGAGTACAGTAATTATGTCAACAAAATGAAATTTAAGATTCTCTTCTAGGACTAATCATACGCTCATTTTATCAAAGGATGCTTTTTCACTGGTGTATTTGTTTACTGATAATGCAAACAGTAAACAGTAAATTTGTGATATAAAACTCTGAACAAACATTGAATGTAAGCTGCCTGTGTTTATATTCACCTTCAACTTTACTAGAGTAATTTTTGTTTCTTCAAAACAAGATTAGAGAAAAATAAGAATATAAGGAGTTTTTGAGATTAATGTATTTTCTCACAGGTGAGTCCTCCAGTATCCACCAAAGCTGAAGTCTGTCTTTTTCAAAAAAGAGGGTGCCCAAGGCATCTCCAAGAAGACAATCTACAGCTTCATCTAACTGCTTATTAATTCAACTTCCATGCAATGTCTTCCATGCAAACTTCCATGTCTTAATGACCTTAATATATGACTGAAGTTGATCAATGCAGTCAGAACTGATCTGTACAAACGAATGCTGTGTTCACATTTTTGTCAGAAGTAAGATTAGAAAATAACCCATTGTTACTGGAAAAAGGTTAAACTAATTGTTTGGCACTGTAAATCAAAGTCATAAATTGGTTTGATGTAAAGAGGAAAAAGAATTGTTAAGCCTCACTTTCATAGTTAATGAGCAAGAGCATGAACTTAATAATAGCAAATTTTCCCTTCAGTTTTTCATTTCCTCCTGCAAATATCTGATGTTATGACACCATTCAAAAAGGTCCTCTGTCTTTTTCTCAGATTCTTTTCACACCAGACTCTTACTGTTTTTAATTAAGGCAATTAATGCAATTTTTCATTCTGGGTGCTGCCTCTCACTCTGAGTGTAGGCCCAGTAAAATACTAAATAAGCTTTTACAGAAAATTGAATCTCTCAGACAAAAGCAGTAGTGCATTCTCACCAATCCAACAAAATCTAAAGGTCTTTTTCACCCACTTTCACCCATACAGTTTCAGTGCCTGACAATCTGAAAGCAATTGCCAGAGCTAAACAAGCTGTAGGAGCTGGTCAGGTGCAATTTTTTGCTTCCTTTATTCAGCATAAACTTTCATTATGCATCTATGATAGCACTATAGAGAAAATAATCTTACCAGCTTCTACTTAAAATTAAATCCCTTTCTGCTAAATAGCTTCATATGTCTAAGCAGTACAGATCTGAAACTTTATTTTTGCAATGTTTCCTGGCAATTCTTTATTTACTATTGAAGAAAAAAATCACAGCTTGTCTGGGCATTTAATTGTCAGACCTGCGAAACATTAATGAGAAGTTTCAGAATAGTGAATTTTCCTAAGACAAAACTTAAAGCATTTGCGTCTCTTTCCAAAGCTTACTACTTATTTTTCATTTCATAGTGAGGTTTTCAAAACCCTGAGGTGCTTTATTTAAAATAGTCTTTAACAAGATCACTTTTCCCCTCTAGATGAAGAGATCTAGCTCTCTCACACAGGAATACATATAGTAGCATTTATTGTATGTGTGTGTAACACATACACAGACATGGAACAATCATTTCACATGAGCAGGAAAGCAACATTATGCATGAACACTCTGGTTTTCAGTTCTTTGCCTTTATGTTTATAGAGATTGGCTACAAAAGGCCAGTACGCTCCATTTTCTTTTTACTTTTATACACAGAAAACTCTTTATACTAATTTTATAGTTTTGCTTGTGTGGATTTATAGCTGTTTTGAATAAGTTTTTCTCATTTCACTAAATTTCTATTAAGGTGGAACCCATAAAATCTGTGAAAAAGAGAAGCCAGGCAGAAATCTGTACTAGGTTATCTGAATCTATTCTAAAACTACTTTTAGTTAAGCAAAGACAAATAGTGTAAAGACCAGCCTTTATCTGGTTGTAATGCTTTTATCTATGTCTTATCAGGAATGACCTTCTAGAGAAAAAAATCTTAAATCCAGTCATCCACTAGGATTTGAAACACCATTTAGTGTTTTAACACAGAATTTACCCTTCAAACATCACATCAGTCTTAACGTTACTTTGATCTATGAGTGAGTGTTCCCACTGTATGGCAGTAAACCCAACAATCTTTAGAAGATATCACGGTTCTTAAAGAGGACTTTGTAGTTTGCCCAACAAACTACATATGTCTGGAATTACGCTAATCTACAGCTGTTACTAGGTATGAAACACCAGTTTGATTTCATACTCCAAACTCATGGCAAAACATGACTGACATACATAAAATATTAACATCTAAATAAAACTGAGGAAATTCCTGTTCAGGAAACGATCCTATTACATTGAATCAGTGGGACACCTCCAGGCACAGCTTCCTTTTTTTTTTTTTTTAATCACTGATTTTTTTGTCTTTTTATTATTATCTTTTATTATTTATTTTATTATTATTGTCTTTTTATTATTATTATTATATTTATTATTATTATTTATTATTAATTTATTATCTTCATTATATATACCTATATGAATGCATAACTATGCACATACCCTTCCACATCTTTCTTTAATGCTGCTGATAAATAATCATATAAAAAAGTTACAGTCTCAGCCTATGACCCTAGTCTGTACTCTTCACGGCCTGGCATAATCAATGTAAAATATCCTGTTTTCTCAGACAAGAAGTGAAGAAAATGCAAAAATTTATTATATTCTACAGCTATACCTGACATCAAGGTCTTAGGTTAGCTCAACTACAAATGACATGTGCAGGTGGAGTTTTTTCAAGACTAGAACTACACCACCCATGTATGAAAAGCAATCTCTCTCTATATGTATTTTAAATTTTTCCATTTTTTTTAATGCCAGAGAGAACCACATTTATGTTTGATTTGGAAATCTGTATATTAATTATTGCCTTTTTACTGCATTCTTTGTCATGCTGATCGCATAAAATAAGGAAAAGGGTGTAGCAAATACGTTCAACCATGACTAGAAGGAGGACTTAAAGACCCTGAACAAAATCCCTGTTCATCAATCTCTGAAATAAACAATTGATAGTGGCAGTCTTCTGTAAGGCCTACATTCTTTAATTTTTCTGATGAATTATAGGAAGATAGAGTAAACTGCAGTTTGAAGGAGCAAATTTTTTCCAAGGAACTACACATCAGTTGCTGGCAATGGAACCTGCACCATATGAAAGGTGGCAGACTTCAAGTGACACTGCAGAAATAACACGAGGAAGAATGGCAAAGGAATATGATAGAGAAGTGAAGGGGGTAGTTTAGGAATTTAACACCTGACTGAAGCTTCAGAATGTTTTGATTTCCTTAAAAGGTTTCCATAAAAACTCTAAAACACTCTTCCACAAAGGAAAATATGTGTTTGATCCATGTAAGCCATATATTGCTTACAAACAGCTATTTGATTTCAGCGTGATTAAGAAGTTCCCAGGACCTTCCCCACAGAGCCTGAGGAGCTGCTGCATTCATTCCCCTCTAACATTCATGTGAGACTAAAGGTATGAACAATGCTGAAGCAGGACGCACAGTGCAGGGCTTCTGCACATAAATGTGCATTGGGAAAGCAGTGACCCCTGCCCAGCCTACTAGGTTTGGCAAAAGGATCATAATGCTAAACTGTCACATATTATTCAGATCACACAGGACTAAACAGGCAGCCTGGTGGCAGTAACATTAACAATCTAGAGCCAAATCGTAGGCTTTTGGGTCACAGCTCCTATCACCTTTGATAAGAACAGAGAGTCATAATGGGAAATAGATCCTCAGCAGCTGTGGACTTCTTCTTTAAAACAGGCATGTTGAAATGAACTTGCACATTCCCATCCACATTTGATCCAGTGTTTTAGACAAACCAAAGAAAAGAGAAGGCTATATTTGCTGGGAGGCTGCAGGTAGTTTCATTCCAGGTTTAAAAGAACTTTTGAACCTTCTTGGTTTGAAAGACCTAATGCAAAGTGAAAATCAAAGTAAAAGAAATAAAAAAAATCCTATTTACTTGATCCTTCCGGATGAGCTGCTGTTGACACTGATGAGAGAGGAGCATTCATCAACGTCTTCAGGAGGAAGGAAATCCCCTTTCCTCTGCTTTGGCAGAGGAACTCTATTAAAGAGCGCACAGAGCCACAGACATGACTCCTATCCTTGCATGTAAAGCACACATCTAGAGATAACAGTTGGATTTTTGTACTCTGTAGTTTTGAGGTCAGGCTGTTTGTCAGTGGTAGCACAGCAGATACGCACGGCAGCAATTTTGCCCAGCAGGGTTGCATGATACCTTCAATTTGTGATGAAGTACTTCGGTTTGTCATCTGTCATCTATGTAAATATGAGGTTTGTCCTTCTGGACAAAGAGTCCATTTCCAGGTTAACTGCAATTCCTGGAATATACCTCCAGGACTTTTTCTTATGGTCAAAGACCCAACTGCTGTGCTATCATTACTATTCACATTTAATAGTCGGTAGGGCTGCATGAGAAACATACCAGGGCAGAATTTCATAGAACACTTGAAATGGATGTTTACATTTAAAGTACAATGTTGTCTTACTAGTATCTTACTCTAGCATCAATCTAACTTGCAAGGTAGATTAGGCAGTGGTAATGAAATGAAGGAGAAAGATTGATTTCAAAGTCTTAGGGTGAGGATATCCAGTCTTCTCTACTTTGACTTTACTGATAGGAGATACCTATATAAATAAGTTCACAAATCCAGTGAGATTTAAGTGTAGATAAATGAAATGCTCTGATGTCAAACCAACATTATTTCTAACTGTCAAGACTTTTGTACTTGCTGAAATAACCAGAAATCCAAAGTACTATAATGCCATAAAATAAGATAGATTGCACTACACTTTAATTTGGAAAACTTCAGTAAGCAGAAGACTTTAACCCTAAGGCAATTCATGTACTTTAATGCTATATATTTTATTTGCTATTGGAAGGGAAAAGAGTGAGTCATCCAAGCTGATGTTTTCCACTACAGACATGTTTAACCTTCAGAGTGAACAGGTCTCTGACTGAAAGTGTTAAAGAAAGCTGTTAAAATCTACTACTAAATTTTAACTAATCCACATAATGGATTTCCTATGCAAAAATACAGATATTAGAAGAAAAGCATTTCTATGTGTTTAGGATGACATTCTGCGTCCTACTTCATGAAAAGTAGGACCCAGTAGAAAACTATGTCTATTTATCAACACTATGGAAGCTTACACAAAGGAGTTTTCTGGAGTGAAAACCTGTAGCTGGTGATACTAAATGGGCTTAAATTTGAAAGCCCACTGCACAGAGGAGTTTAACCTGTTCTAATTGGTGTGATCAGTCCCATCAGATGTATGGTAGACAAGGAAGTTATTTGTCACTCTACAGCTCATAGATGCCAGGTAGCATCAGGTCCTGTCTAACTTAGAAAATGTAACATTGCACATCTATGACTGCATCTTAACGGGTTTTGTAAAGGAAGATAGGACCAAAATATTTACCACAGGTACTGTGTTGTTGGATATCTGTACCTCCATTACAGTTTCTGAACAATCAATGCGGATCTGAGCATCATATGAATGTGCCTATACTTGCACTAAACTGTTGACTACTTTTTTATTCCAGCTGTTGACAGTATCCCGGAGGATACAGACTAGAAGATTTACTGCACATAGGCAAGTTTTGGCAAATCATGTTTTCATTATCACACTTCATAATGCAAGACAGTTAACACTTTAGCTTTGAATTATTTGTCTTCTAGACATACCTTTTCTCTGTGCAATTATACAGCAGTTTATCCCTATAGTCATTGAAATACTGTATGCTTCTTGGAATTTCTGTTTGGGAATAGAAACCTTAAAACTAAGTACAAAATAAAGTGGACATTTTTTCACGTAATTTCCCTGTGTTTAGAGTTCTTAGTTCCTCCCTCATCTTTGAGAGGGGTAACACAGCCCAAAAGAAACAAGAGGCACCAGGAAAACAAATTTATCTTGGGCAAACAAAGCTTTCATCTTGTCAACTCCATGTGCAGTATATCTTGCTTTACAAGTTTTCAGAGACAATTAGTGTTAATACCTACTTTTACTGCTTTTCTTATTCCTTTAAGTATGTGTTGTAGGGAAGAATGACAGGTTCCTTTTGGTATTCATTTCTGTGGTAACAGGAGTCACCCAGACTCTGCACTGCCTGTGCACAATCCCTTTGGGAGAGAAGTTACAGGACAGAACCACAGCTCAAGTGCACTGTGCTTTGTGCAGTCCTCTTCACTTGTGGTAAGAAGGCAGCAGGAGCTGAATGCAGTTCTGGTTTGCTGGGGGTTTAGCAGCCTTAATTAGATATGCTGACGATGAGACGCATCTAGCTCCTCATAATACAACTGGTGCATTGCTTCCAAAAGTAAATTTTGGAGATGTAGAACTTTTGCTTGCAGCAATGTATTGTTAATATCACTCTGCCTGCAAATCCATCAGGGTGGCTGCTGTTATGTTCACCCTCACCCCAGCTGAGCTCCCACACCTTAGGAGAACAGAAAATAATGGGCCTGGGTGGATACCTAAGTGTCAACACATTCATTTTTCATGTGTTAGCACTCTCAGTTAAATACCATTCTGGTAACATGAGAGCTCAGGTACAGGCACAAATTTAGTCAATGTACATTATTGCCTGGTGATTAGAAATAAGCTAAAGCTAAAAATAGTTAGCTAAATGTAGCTAAAAATAAACAATGAGAACTGAAATAATAGGGCAGGAAAGGACATTTCAATGATAAAGTCAGGACCAGGCATGGTAAAATAGTTTGGACAAGGGCATATTTGAAAGTGTTGGTAATTTATACACGTTGGCTACTCTGAGTGAGGCGTGTCAGCAGTTTGTCAGGTCATAAAAGTCAGCCATATTGGTTAAAAAATATCATCAGATAATTAATATTTTTCATTCTTTTAGTTTTCCTTACCTATTTTCAATCCATCCAAGAATCATTTTTCCTTGCGAGGTCTTGAATTTAGATGACATTAACAGGAAATTTTATTCATTAACAGCTTCCATTTCTATCTGCATAATGACACTTAGTGACAGGTTTGTAATGTGCTTTGCTGTCATGTAAAAATGCATTTATACACACAGTCTGATAATGAAAGAATGTGTCTAGAAATCACTAATCCAAGATAGTGTCAGCTATCCACATATTTCTGCATTTGAAGGAAGAAATTAACACATTGCCTTGTAGAACCAAAACCAAACAAAAACAAAACCCCAAAACAACAACAACAACACCACCACCACTAGGCAAAGAAGGACTGAATACACAAGGGTTAAACGCAACTCTAGAGACCTTGCTACAACCTCAAATATTCCCACTTATCTTGCTCTCCCTCATTATTTGCCTGTGCTTTTCAAAGCTATTGATTTTCAACATCATCTTTTCTCTTCAACAGATATGGGCTACATTAGTTTTCCAGATGTCATTCCTATTACCTTTCTGCAGTATCATCCTTCATCTTCACCTTAGTTTCCTGTCTCGCTAGGAATTTTTAATCATCCCTATAAAGATGCTTTATGTTTTACATGTTCTTTCTTATTTATAAGCCAAATGGACTACAAACTGAAACTGAATAATATCCACTTGTATACTTACATTACTAATTAAAATATCAGTTGAGACCTCAACATATTTACAGATGTGCTTCATTTTGACTCCAGTGAGACTCCTCCCAGGGGCCAAATGTTCAAGTTTAATCAAAATAAAGACATGGAGGGACCTACTCCACCACCAGGCAATCCTTTGGCAGGCCAGAAGTTTGTTTTCCATGTTGCTGAGTAGAACAGACAGAATAAATGTAATAGGAGTGTGTCCCACTCACCAGACTATTTGATATCACAGAGAAGCCTTAATCTCTTGGCATTACTCCACTTGGGATAATAATTAAATGTTCATTGAGACAAAGAGAAGGAGACAAGGACTTTCAGGCTCAGTGGTTAGGGCATAGGTGGGAACAAGAGATTCCAGTCTCTGCTTCACTGAATATTTAATTATTTATAAAGAAAAACATCTCCAGAGATAACATTAAGAAAGATCCTCTCAAGAATAGACAACAACCTGCAGATTATTGCATGATGAAACCTGGATTTAAGTCTCTGCCTCTTATCAAACAGGGTAAAGATTCAAAGCTCAGCCTTTTATAATCACCAGAGTACTCCAAACACTGGGCAGTTGAGTAGAGCAACCCTAAACATCAGTATGTCCCCAAAATCTCACCCTTCTTACATCTCATAGGAAGGGTCTGTGATTTGGGAGTGATTAGCTGCAGGAATTTGCATCTGCAGAAGATAACAAGAGCCTTAGCCTTTCATCAGGATTTTGGTGTGGTCTAGTAGCTCCAGCCAGCAAGCAGTGTGGATAGAAACTTAGTTTCAGCAGAAACTTAGGGACTGAACACTTAGGCAGCAGAACCAAGCACTGACAGCCCTGCTTAAATTTTACCATGTTGAATTGGTGATGTGCAGAGCATAACATCATAAGAAGAAGTTTTACTTTGACATAAATTTTTCTTTTGTTATTGGATATTATCATTGGAAGCAGATGTGAGGATTTGTTTCAATGTTTTCCATAAGACCTGAAGTTTGGCTTCCAGGTTGGTCTGATAAATATTTAAGTGAGTTTACATTGTCATTATTATTTTACATAAATATCTGCTATTTTTTAGGTGGTGATTTTCAGCTAAATATTTTGTCTTCTTATCCATCCCCTGAAAATATATGAAAATATTAAAATATTTGAATTTTTTTCTGTTCCAAAGAACAGATTTAGAGACGTTTATTTCAGCTGCTGGACTCAAATCCCCTAGTCTTTGCAGGCACACTTGAAAAGTAATGTCGCAGACTTTCCTAAAAGGGAGTTTAAACCACAAATGGAAATGTTTTGTCTTTTTTTCCTCTTCCTCTTATTTAAGGCAGGTTTTAACCATTTTCTTCAAAGGCACCTCAGATAGAAAGAAGATTCTCATCCCATCTGTATATGAAAAAAAAGATGTTATTTGCATCAATGCCAATAGCCATGGCAGGTTTAAAGTAAAAATCTGCTGTTTGAATTGAACTTTCTTTTCAATGCTTGCTCTGTTGGACATAGACACTGAAAAAACAGAGATTCCCTAGCACAGCAGTGCACTCTGTATTTATAGTTCTAGACAGAGTTACGACTAGAGCCCTGGGGACGAGGGGTCCTGTGTTCCTGGCGAGGTAACTGATTTCCTCCCTGTGCTTGACAAAATCATCAGGCTCCAGTAAGCCAGACTTTTTTCATAAGTATTTCAGCACTACCTCAGGTAGATTGATATCTAATACCTTTAAATAACTCATACCTGTTCCTTTATTTTCCTTTATTCCCTGCGCTGCTACATGCTCGAATAATAATATTGATAATAAAACAATCAAAAGCTGTCTTTTCCCATGGCATGGTGTGAAGCTCTAATCTTTAAAATATCTAAAATCCTCTGAAAATCTCACATTGAAAACTGTAGAAACCAATAAAACTCACTTGTACTTTTTTTTATGATTTCCTCAGGCACTACAGTCTCTCCAGAAAATGAATATTTAAAGAATGACCAAATTCTATTTGGTAAAATGTTTGTCCAAACCTCAAAAAATGCCACTTCATGCTATGTAAAACATTAACAAAGTATCTTAAAAAGAAATTCAGTTTCTCTACTACATATACTGGAAACATGCATCTTGATTCACTGAAGAAAGTCTGGGAGATGCATGTTGGAAAAAGTGAAATCAGTTATATATTGCTAAAACAGTGTACATTTTTTAGAATAAAAATAGTTATATGCAGCAAAAAATCTACACAATACCTTCTAATCTTTTGGTATTGTGTGAAAAAGAGGAATTTTTGAGAATAGACTTATGTCCACTTTTATTGTACTACAAGGCTTATACCAAATTAATGGAAAGGTAAGTGTGAATTAATAAAATGATAAAGTTATGCTGTCCATCCTAGTCAGCAAGCAATGATCAGTTCCTATCCAAGTCCTACTGTTATTGGATTCAAGAACTCTTTATTGTTATTGTAAAAACCAGTAGTAAACCTTGATAATTGATGTGAAGGAATGACAAGTAGATGCAGCTGTGAAGCTACAGACACAATCCCAAAAGAAGAAACAAAGGGTGGAACAGGTTAGAAGTCCCTTGGTAAAGCAACCTGCCTGCTGATTTTGTCTCTTAGAGAGCAGGTGTTGTTACTGACTAGTCAGTCCAGCTCTCTTACTGTTACCTGTGTTTTCTGTGAGAGCGCTAATGATATGCTAGAGGTGACCCACAACAGGTCAGGGTGACTCCAGTGTGCTGGAGGCTTGGTTGGAGTAATAAAGCTAGAAATAAACACATGAGTAAAGGTCAGTCAGGTACAAATATATTTTGAAAACAAGCAGTGTTTTGCATCAGAGTCAACTGGAAGGCTTTAGCCTCTTTGACAAAGAAGATACAAGAAAGGAAGAACTGTAGCAAAAAGTTGGGTCCAGCTCCCAAAGCAAGGGAGACAAATTTCCAGGTACAGATTCTCAGTCCTGCAATGGACAGGGTTTAAAATTTGAAAGAGGCAGGTAATAAAATATTACTAGAAATTAGAGTATAGTAATAGCCTAGTGAGAGAGGTAGCTCCCAGTGGAAAAGACAAAGCAGCTAGAAGACCATATGGGAGAGAAGGGTAAGACTTACTGGATCATATTCTGATGTGAGGAGTAAAGAAATAAAGAGAAGCAGTGATGAGCGTGCAGCCAAAGCAGGGACAGCACTGACATCAAGAAAATGTGGTAGAACAAACTCTGATAGACGTACTGGTATAAGAGTACAAATTATTCACAAACAACAGAAGGGAAAATTAAATAATACAATTTTTCAGTATATATACTTACTCTGAGCATCAAGAACAGGTCAAAGAGTAAAGAAAACCGTGCAGACAGAAGGGCAATGCCATAATAGGATTCTAGCTCAAGTTACCTGTGAGAGACACTGAATAAGTCCAGTGAGACATCAATCTAACTACCAGCAATTCAAATACCTTCTTAGACAAACTTCCTAAGAAATAATTGGATGAAGTGAAGGAAAAGTATTAAAAAAATAAACAAAAGTTGAGTAATATCTGAAGGTGGAAGATAACTTGCATGAGTTCAATGAGAAATTAAATGTCATTCTAAGAAATGGTAACATTAGAAGAGGGATAGTATCCTAGAGAAAAGCAGATTTCAGGAAACTCTGGAAATTGATAGGTAGTATCTCTTGACAGTTTTCCCATGGATTCAAGGAGCACTAGCTATAATCTAAGAATATATACAGCAGCAAAACGTGATTCCCTCCCAAATAAAAAAATATAGGCTATGTACCGAGAGTGTCTTATGGCACTCTTAAGCCTACATTCACGCCCATAAGACCTACCAGGAACTTTTTTATTGTTTTAAAATTGAAAAGAACTTAAAATTGGAAGGTAGCCATCAGAGACAAATCATATGAGTTTGCATAAAAATGCAAAATGCAGATAATTTAACTTTCAACTGTAAGGACACATTAAAAATAAGAAGTTCCACAAATATATAATACTGAAATCTTACTGAATAATACTAAATACAAATATATAATACTGAAAACAAATTCTTCAGATCACTGAAGATGACTTTCTGACACAAGTGTTGGAAGAGCCAACAAGGAAAGGTGTGTTGCTGGATGTTGTACTAACAATTGAGGAGGGACTGGTTGAAGATGTGAACACTGGGGGCAGCCTTGGCTGCAGTGACCGTGAAATGGAGGAACCTGGGATTCTGCATGAAGGAAGCAAAGCAGTATGCAGGGCTAGAACCCTGAATTCCCAGAGAGCTAACTTCAACCTCTTCAAAGACCTACTTAGAGGACTTAGAGGACATAGGTTAGGACTGTAGAAGATAAGAGTCCAAAAGAGCTGATCAATACTCAAGCATCACTTCCTCCAAGCTCAAGACAGTAAGCAAGAAATGATTCAAAGAGGGCAGAGACTTGCACGGATAAGCATGTAAATCATGCTTAAATGAAATGAAACAGACAAAAGAAATCTATGGGATGGGAAAAAAGGGATAAGCTGCATGGGTGGACTATAGAAACATCTTCAGAGGATGCAAGGATGCAAGGAGGAAGGCCGAGGCACACTTGGAATTGAGTTTGGCAAGGGATATCAAGGGTAAGAAGGGCTTATAAAAGTACATCATCAGCAAAAGGAGTTCTAGGGAAAATGTGGTGCCACCACTGAATCAGACGGATGTTGTGGTGACGGAAGACACAGAGAAGGCAGAATTGTAGAATGCCTTTGCTTCAGTTGTTACTGCTGAGGTCAGCCCTTGGGAAATCCAGGTCTTGGAGGTATGAGAGGGAGGCTGGAGAAAGGAGAACTTCCCCTTGGTTGTGGAGGGCTGGGTAAAATATCAGCTGAGCAGACTTAACACCCATAAATCCATGGGCCCTGATAGGATACACCCATGTGTGCTGAGGGAGCTGGCAGATGTTGCTCTGCAGCTTTGCATCACCTTTGAAAATCATGGAAAACCAGAGAGGTGCCCAATGAAGATGGTCACTCCCACTTTCAAAAAGGGCAAGCAGGAAACTACTGACCAGTCAGCCTCACCTCTATCCCTGGAAAGGTGATGGAACAAATCATTCTAGAGGTCATCACCAAGCACGTAGAAGAAAGATGCAAATTAGGAGTAGTCAGCATGAATTCCTTAAGAGTAAATCATGCTTGCCCAATTTGACAGCCTTTATGACAGCAGGGTAAGATGGGCTGATGACGGGAGAGCAGTGGATGTTGTCAACCTTGACTTCAGCAAGGCTCTTGATACTGTCTCCCATAACATCCTTATAGGTAAGCTGTGGGTTATTTGAATGGACAGCAATGAGGCCAATGGGATCCGGGGGTGCATCAGGAAGAGAGTGGTCAGCAGGTCAAGGGACCTGATCCTCCCCCTCTACTGGGCCCCGGTGAGGTCACATCTGGTCTCCACAGTTCAAGAAAGACAAGGATTGACTGGAGAGGGTCCAGCAAAAGGCCACAAAGATGATGAGAGGTCTGGAGCATCTCTCTTATGAGGAGAGACTGAGGGAGATGGGTCTGCTTAGTCTTGAGAAGAGCCGGCTGGGAGGTTCATTAATATTTATAAATGTCTCAAAGGCAAGTGCCAAGAGGGTGATGCCAGACTCTTTTCAGTGGTGTCCAGAGACAAAACAAGGAGCAATGGCCATTAATTAAAACAGAAACACTTCCAGCTCAACATAGGGAAGAATTGCTTTCCATTGAGCATATCACTGGAGCGGGCTGTCCAGTGAAGTCATAGAGTCACCCTCCCTGGAGACATTCAAAACCCACTCTCCTGTTCCTGTGTCACCTGCGCTGGGAGACCCCACCTAGGCAGCAGTGTTGGACTACATGATTTCAATAAATCCCTTTCAACCCTAACAACTCTGTGATTCTGTGAAATAATGACACACAATATGCTTTCTGGTCCAGTCCTCACTTTTATAGTTACTCTGTGTGCAATTAGATAAAAGGCAGCTATGGAATTCTTGTAACCCTGAAGGGCAGCTGATATTAATGAAAATTTGTTCAGAATTTTTTTTGTATTTATGATACACCTTTTATATTATGAAATTACAAAAAGTATACCTAGTGCCACATAAAAGATTTTGGATGTCATTCTATATGGTATGTGGCAATTGGTATAGTGAAGCTGGATGTCCAAATATTGAATTAAGAGACACAATGCAAAATTTTCTGTTCACTCTGGGTTTACTCTTTTATCTCAGAAATTAATTTTTTCAGTGGTTTACAGTAATTTTAAAATGAATAGTCCTCTATAAAAATCTTAGGGTTGCTTCTATCAACATCATACATGCTACAAAATTTGGGTTTTAGTGTTTATGTTTGAATTCACCAAGACAATATGAATGGGGTTAAGAAACACTTCAGTGACTTTGGAGGAAGGGATTACAACTAACAACGAGCAGAATGCTTTACACAAATTGCAAAAATTACCTGAAATCAGGAATTTTTTCTGTGTTTATCTAAAGTACAGATGGTCAAAACATTTTAATGTATTTTCGACATAGTAATTGCTGTTCAGTCACTTTTACTACCATGACATTGTCTTCCTGATGGAATTTCTCCGGGGAAGACTAGTACAGAAGGATGTGGCACAAGAAGCAACTTCCCCTAAAAACATATGATATCATTTGATATCTATTTTACTGGCAACCATGAGGATGGATTGATGGAAAATACATCTAGGAAATGGAAAAAACCCACTCGTTATTGATATGCATTATATTTAATCCACTCTTCCGAATCCATGTTACCTCACTTCATGCTGCAGTCACATTTCCACACAGCAACAGCCCCGTGTTCTAAGGAGCTCCCTTTTGTTTACCACTGGTTAGGGCATGTCTTATTTGTTTAATATCTTGCCAGTATTAACGGATCAAGCTAGTACAATAGCAAATACAAAGGGTGATCCTTTGACTTAGCTTTGGCGTTACAAACTGTAATCTTCTCCACGTTAACCAGCAAGAGATAAGGTTGTTTTAATAGAAATGAAGCCAGGTTGATTTGTAATACTTCACTGGTTGCAGGCTGTTCTTGGGTTTTCACCTTTCTTTTTTCTTCAGATGACCAATCCCTACATACTACTATCATGTTGAAAAGCAGCAGCCTACCTAAGAGCTATACTCAAACGTTATCAGTTTCATATTTAAGTGGATTAGGAATATATAGACATATTTTGACCAGTGATGCCTATTCATCATTATGATTCATGATCCATTGGAAAAGTTTCTCACAGTAAATGAATTTCCTGAAAAAAGTGAGACAGGCAGCGGGGTGGGGGCAGAAAGAAATACACTTTAGTAGCACACAGATGGATTAGGAAAGTTCATTTTTTTCTTTGCTGCAAAAATGCTCTAGACAGTATTATTTTCCTATTCAACATCAGGGTAAAACCAAGATATTTGAAAACAATATGAAAGATGCATATGAAAGTCTTTACTACAAATACAAAGTGATTCAGAAAAGCCTAATGATTTGGGATGCAAAAGACCCAGTTTTAAGTCCTTGGTATGCATTATGTACTGGCATGACTGTCTGGTCCCATGTTTCCCCAGTGACTGTTCTAACGTCTAAACTGATCTGACAAGTTGTGACTGAATTTATCCTGTGGAGTTCTAATTGTATAAATAATTGAAGGTTTTTTGGAGCAGAGGTTTGAACCTCATTCTTCCCAAATGAGTACTCTTAACTACTGGGTGGTACAGTCCTTCTCGCTACTTTTCTCTGGTTCAATGAATATTCAATATATTATATAAAGTGGAGCTGCTCTAAGAAGAACAGAAGAACAAATTGTATTTTCTTTTAACTCATCTTTTTTCTTTGACTAGCTGCTACACTGTCATGTGTTCCTGTTAAAAACATCTGGCTCAGCACCATGCAGTCTACCAAATTCCCTTCATCCTCTTTTAAAGGGTCTTCTTCTCCCATTGGTTTTATAGTGTATCTTATCTTAATATTTGGACAGTAAATTTTTAACATTCTCCTCCCTAACTTTTTGAAATGCCCCCAGTTTTTGTGAAAGTTTTCATTTTCACTGGCAGATTTTTCATAACTTTCATTGTGATCAAATTTTATTTCCATTACTTTGTCTGCTCTTGGCATACAGAATACCATGGAAAGGAACAAGTGATAAACTTCAATTGAACAAAAGAGCAGAGGAGAAAATGAAGACCATAAAAGATAATTTGACATTACTTCAAAGTGCAATGAATATAAAGACTAGAACCCTCCTCTGTTTGGCATTATTTGTCACTGAAAGACTCCTAGGTGGACTTTTGAAGCAGCAGGAATAAATGCATCTTTACTGCTGTCTTAAAAAGTAGAAAGTTATAAAAAATAATACTAAAAAAATATATTCTGAAGGAATAGTATTTATTCCTGGAAAATAAGACCATAAAGAAAGACTGAAACTTTTTCCTTTTAAAAAAAAAAGGACATTTTGAGGTGAAAAAAAAAATCATGAAGACCGCATTAAAATGTGGACAATGCCCAAGAAATGGAGCAGAAATAATCAGTGTGTCCTGCAGCTAAAGTGTAGTTCAGAGTGATTTATAATTCTCTTATGCCACCTTTAACCAAAGTCCTTAGTAGAAAAGTCTTCAGTGTAATCTTTGAGGTTATGACATACCTAAGAAAAAGACTGATTAGTGAGTCTTTTTGCTGTTTTGTATTAAAATAAAATAATATAAAAAACTCTCAATAGCAATGATATCTCAGGAGAAAACTCTGAAATGCTATCAACAGGTTGGAACATCATGCACTTTTTCAGTTCACAGTTTAAAACAAGAAACGTCAAATCTATATTTCCTTGAAATTCAGCTATTACCAGCTTCAAGTGAAAGTCTTTAAGGAGCAAGTCTTGTGTGCTCATGAAATTTGTATCAGCCCCACAGTCTGTCTTTCTGAGTCACAGTTGTCCAAAACACGCAAATAATTTCAAATTCTGGTGTGGACATATCATACTATGTACACTCTGGTAGTATTTCTCAGAGCTGGATATGGTATTCTACTGAGATTTCAAAACACCTATATTTTGAAGCATCCTGTTTATGCTGTTGCAGCTGTAGTCTTTGCACCCATATATCCTATTTTCCGACTTCTTTTTTAGTTTGTTTGTAGAGTTTTGAAAAGCCTGGGTTACAAATTCCAGGTGTAGGAATCCAGATCTTTATTTGCATGATGCTGATCCTAAATGCCAAAGGATATTTGAGTCAGTCTTCCTCAATATGTGGCTACAATAAGTACTGGATATAAATAAAAAAGGTTAATGCCATACTGCCGAATGACTGGAAACTTCCTCGTTCAGAAAATTTAAACATTAAGACACCAGGTATTTAGGCAGCATTTTGCCTCACTCTGGAGTGAAAGTTCACCTGCAGTTACTCTCCAATCCCAGAGAAAGGAGCAACCTGTAGTGTTTATACCTTTTTCCTGAAATGTCCATACAATACAGTTCAACTTATAGGAATGAGCAATAAGAAAAATATTTAATTTTTTACTGCTTCCAACTCACACATTCTTCTTTTCTACATTTCTTACTATGTTATTTCCCAGTGCACTTAGTACAGAAACCCATTAGATCCAGAGAAAGACAGCTGTGGTTTTGGTCAGTGAGCTGGCCCAAACCAGAACTCTCCCATCCATCACTGATCACTTTCTGCGATCATGATTTCCAACAAATTAAAGTTCTAAATCTGGTCTGAAGAATGAAAGGCAAGTTTAATGGCCCTACAGAATATTATCAGAAGACATTGTTCACTATTTTCTTATGTTTCAAGTGAAGTCTTGATTATGGTATCACAAGGCATCATGCCAAGAATGCCATTTTGTTTGAGCGATCCCATTATCCACCTTTTTGCCTTTTGTGATTCAGCTAGATTATATTTTTTCAATTATGTTTCCATTTCCACTGTCAGCGGTGATGTAATTCTATTTGCACTCTTTTCCATTACCATTTCTTGGTAAATGGATTAGTTTGAATATTGTTTTGTGTTTACATTTCAGAATTAGCAAAAGAAATACTCCAGTGAATGAAGAATGTTTAAGTAATATCCACTTTCCTCTGGAATATTATACATTATTTCATAAAGAGTTCACACTGGTTTTTGGCTGTTTGGAGGTTATAGTAAACTTAGAATGGATATTCTAAGGAAAACATAAGGAAGAGTTAAAAGTCTCTCCTGTGAGAGCTGTGTCTAATAATAGGTAGCAGAGTAAGTGGGCTTAGCTGCTATCACATAATGTATTTGTGACACTTTTACACTTCAGATCAGTAGATCAGTGCAGCTGAATAATATCCTTCTTGGTAGAGATCCAGGACTGAAATATATAGGCTTGAAAAGCACAGACAGAAAAAGTTACAGAACAATGTTACACGGAGAAATGGCAAGGGCCTATCATTCTAACTATTGAAACTGACAAGACCACAAGTGTATAACATATTTTTACTCCATCAGACTATGTGGTTTTCCCCTCCTCTTTGTAATCTGCTTTCTTGTGACTCTTGATGATGAGACAGAATTTAAAACCTCTACATCTAGGAGTGACGAGGACACAACATAAGACACATCCAGAGAGGCATCTTTGATTTGTTCTTCCAGGGCAAATCTCAGTTATACCAGTGGAATAGGAGAAGCTGACACCATTCCCTGCCACAGGGGGACAGCTTCAAGGAAGGAGAACAACACAGTGCACATCTCTCCACTGAGAACTTGAGAGTTGCAAGAAAGTTGTTGTTGCAAGAAAGGTAACTCCTTCTAGTTTCTATGGACTTCTGTTGAAAACTTTCCATAATAACAATATTTTCCCTTAAAATTTCAATGAAAAGGCTACTTCATTTGCAGTAACTTATTTTTGTTAGGAGATGAAAGTATTAATTTTTTTTTCCTGAAGAGACTTTAGTTACTTTTCCATCTCATTTTTAAACGGCTGTGCCTTATGTGCTGGCTCATCCTTTTTTTACAGTGTAAAGAAAGATCAGAAAAAATTCCAAAGTCCTTTTTATTATTTCATGTTTCATCTTTTTCTTTACTTAAAGCAATAAGGACTATAAGAATTTATTCCTCCTGTGCATATATACACATATTTCCAGATATCAAAGGCTGAGATGTGGTCTGGCATTTTTGAATGACGCATAACATGACAGGACTTAGACTGTAATTGCTGTGTTGTAATAGACAAACTATTTGGCTAGTGCAAATGTTACTTCCTCTTATTAAGTCGGCTGCTGCTTTATACTACGGGCTACATTCTGAGGAGGGGAACTGTTCAGCTTCTAGAAGCAGACAATCATTTATTCCTCTAAACTGTTAATTAAAATACAAACACAATGGCCTTTGAATCAGATTCAGACAGCATTATTGGTTCTGGGTTTTGAAATGGAGATTGTTGTTGGCAGCTGCAGGCTGCATACAAAAAGTTAAGACATAAAAGACTAATTTCTTCTCATCACATGGAAGTGCAAATTACCCCCTCTCTTTGTGATGAACGAAACAAACTGCTTAAGCTCTAGAATATCACTGCAGAATTAGGCCAACCTACTGGGATAATTTCAGTGTCGGAGAATCAGTAGTATATGTGGGTCTCCAGTAAAGGCAAAGCAATGAATAAAAATAAAACAGAAGTTAGCAATATGTTAAGTCTTGCTCCCAAAAATGTTCAAAAGTTATCTTTTAACACAGCATTATGTACTTTCCTATACCTGGTTACTGCTGGAAATGCATGTGTGTGTTTTTCATACAGAACTGAGCTGTTGTTTTCCTGTTATTGTTGGGATTACCCTTATGACATTCAAAGCCATGATTTTTCCTTATTTTTCCAGTATTCTGAGAAGGATAGTTTTAAAGCATGTACACAGACAACTCATTAAATCATATATCTGGCCGAAGAGACAAGTAGCTAAAGCAAGTGAGAAAAAAATAACCCCCTCAAATATTCATTTGAGCTCTTAAATTAAATCACTGACTTTTTTTTTTTAGTTTGTTTTTTGTTTGTTTTTTTTTTTTTAATCTCTGTTGTGCTTACTTTTCAGTAGCTATGGATGAAATGAAATACTTGTCATGAATATTCACTGGAATATTAAATTCAAGTGGAAATATATTCATAAAAAAGTCTATTTCAAATTTATATTTATTATATTCAACAACAAAATACAGTGGAGATAAAGCTGCACAATCAGCCACAGCAGCCTTAATTTGAAATACTCAAAAGCAACTTTGAAATAAATTTTAGACCTTGCATAGAGTAAAATGTCAAACACACTCATAGCCATGAAATAAAGTAGATTAAATATATTATTGTCTCCAAACCAAATTTTTATATTTTAAAAATTTATAAGGTGCCGTCTGTTATGAACATACAAGCAAGTCTGTCGCCTTGTTTTTAATTCCAGTAAATACAAAAATCAGTGTCTTGTGTGTTCATCTGTGCAATAGCTCTAAGCTGTTACTGCTTTCTGTACCATCTCTAGGGCTGTACTACATACGTGAAAGTGGACACTGTGTATGTTAGATGTCCCATGGAATGCAGACTAGCCAGGGATGGTGCTGGTTTCCCAATTGCCCTGTGTTGTATCTGCCAGGCCTGTGCAGGTTTCTAAAAAATCCCCATGTCCTTAAAGACATCACTGGACCCCTGTGTATGGACCACCGTGGTAGAAATCTGAATAATCTAATGCTAAAGAATACTAAAAAGTCCATTCTTTATATACTGAACAACATTTTATCAGACATGAACACCTTTACCTCACAAAGCCAGTGCTGGAAATTATTATTCCACATTAGAACTAACAATATTTACTGCACAGAAGAATTCCTGCAACACAGTATAAAAATTCTCTGGAGAGCAGGCCTTACAAGGACTTTGAAACACAGCACAGTAAAGTCCTTTTGTGGAACAAGTACTTAGCAATATTGGCATAGACTAAACATTTCCATTTTTTTGTCTGAACATGCCTTAGAAGGAATGATTTCTAAATCATGCAGCAATTAGTTAAGGCATGTGGGTGCAGATGTGCTTCGGCAGCTCTGAATGCAGCATGTTGTTGTGAGCTCTTCTGTATTTCAGCTTCCGCTCACACTAACCTGAAATACTTATGTTCAGGTGTAAGAAGACTGAAAAGATTTCGTTTTTAAACTCAGTACTTAAAGGTCAATATAATAAAAATCTCAATCATGCATTTTAGCATGAAAATATAAAGACTGAGGAGAGGAAGGAATTTGGCCTTTATTTCTTTAAGAATTATTAGTGGAGTTTCTTTAATTACTGACTTATGAACAATTAAACTGGGCATATAAAATGTCTGTTGTTATTGAAGGAAATGTAATACACAGGAACACAGTTAATATCCTATTTCAATGAGGCAGGGGAAGACAAAAAATAAGACATGAGAAGAAAGCATACATTAAAGTCGAGTCATGAACCAGAAAGAGAGTATAGATAACTCCTGGCTGTTTAACACAGCAGCACACACAGGAGCCTTTCTTCAGAGACCTCTCTGTTTCTGAGCCCTACTCAGACATGCTTGACTGTATTTCTTGAGGTGGCACAGGTCTGTACATATGAGCCTTCACCTGAGCAACAAGTCAATGACACAAAATAAAGACTCTGCAGGCAGAAGGGCCCGGATCAATAGGCAACATGAACCATCCCTCTTTGCAACTGAGGTGATACTGCTGTGAATTGCTTTCACGTTGTTTGTGAAATGGTTCAGCTAACCATGACTTAACCAGAAAGACATGGAAGTGGCAAAAGAGGCAAAAGGCAAAGGGCAAAAATAGAATGCAATGGGTAAGATAAGTGAGATCAACCAGCAAGAGGAATCTCAGGAAGGATGAGGCTGAGGGGAGCACAGACGGAAGGCAGCCAAGCAGTGAGAGGAAGTGAATTTTTCCAGAACAGAGCTCTAAGGCATAACTGATAAATTCTACTCCAGGAGAAAAACCTAATGCTAGTTATACTTTGTGGCATGAGAGAGTGGGCAGTACTTCTGTGCAACCACAGAAAACACTGATTGAGTAACAAATTTAAGTTGGCATAGGTCTCTGGAGATCAGCTAGTCCAAAGGCCTTTTTGGTAAGGACTAAGTGCAGGATCAGATGATGTTCCAGTATTTAATTGCTCTAACTGGGAAGAACTATTTTCCCTTTATATCCAGTAAGACTTTTCCTTGTTATAATTTGTGACTATTGCCTCATGCTCTTTTGCTGTGCAGCTCTGGGAAGAGTTAGGCTCTGCCTTACTTCTACCCTCCCTTTAGGTAGTAGAAGATTGGTGCTGGATGTCCATTCCTTTCTCCAGGCTAAATGACTCCACTTCTTCCAGCCTCTTCCCATGTCACATGTAGCAGCCTTCTAACCATCCTACTGGTCATCTGACAGAATCTTTTCAATTTGCCTGCATGTGCTATACCAAGGGCTCAGTATTTCAGAGGGAGACTTACCGGTCTAGTTGAGAGGGAAACAATATTTTCCACCAACCTGGTGGCTACATCTTGCTTATGCATCACAGTACATGGTTAGCCTTGATTGCTGACCTACGTTCAGCTTGTGTGCCAGGACCTCCAGCTCTCTTCCACAGAGCTGCTACGTAGATAGTCCCTGGCTGATACTGACAAACATAATTATTCCACCCACCTGCAGGATTTTTTTCTGTAGAACTTTCTGAAATTCCTTGCAAAACACTTCTTCCACCTGTCTATATTTCCCTAAAGAGCATCCTTGCCCTCCCATGTAGCATTTTTTTCCCCAGTTTTGGTTATACCTACAAACTCATAGAGGGTTTCCTCTGTCCCAATATCCATATCTATTATCTCTTGCTGATGAAGATGTTTGATAGTATTGGCTCCAACATTGCCTTCTGAGTAACACCACTTTTAATTGGCTGCCAGTTAAAAAGGAAAGTAGGAAAAAATTTACCTCATAATACTGGAACCTGATTCTGACTATATTTAAACTTTTTCGTCACCTTCCAAAACCCTCTTGTCTGCTGTGCATCTTTTACTTCTTTTAGTGTTTCTGCCTCTTCAAGGCTTTGTTTTATCTTCCACATTATAGTAGATATCTAAAAAACCTCCCTCACCTGACACAGGAGGTCCTGTTCACTGATTAAGCAGTTGTAACAAGGAGTCACACTGTTTTACAACACAGGAGGAACGAATTATACCAATATTACCTAGTTTTGCTAAAGTGAAGGCATTACCTTGAAAATAAACCTAAATCTGATGCTTTCTGAAGTACTAATGGAGTTGAAAGCTTTTCATCTAGAAGCACAGAGTCATAGAACAGTTTGGGTTGGAAGTGACCTTAAAGATCACATTTTTCAAGCCCCCTATCATGGGTAGGGATACCTTCCACTAGCCCAGGTTGCCTTGAACATTTCCGGGGAGGGGCATTCACAGCCTCTCTGGGCAAGCTGTTCCAGTGTCTCACCAGCCTCACACCAAAGAATATATTCCATATATCTAATCTAAATCTGTCCTCTTTCCACTTAAAAACATTACCCTTCATTCTGTCACTGCAGTCTGCGATAAAGAATCCCTCCTCATCTTTCCCATAGGCCCCCTTTAGGTACGGGAAGGTGTTCTAAGGTCTCCCTGAGCTTTCTCTTCCCCAGGCTAAATTACCCCAACTCTCTTGGCATGTCCTCAGAGACGAGATGCTAGAAGCTTTATTTACTTCCAAAGAAAGCATTTGTCAGCATTATGCCAGCTGAGAAAATTTCATTAAGAAGGACTTACATGCTGTGAGAGCATGAACGGCAAGGAAATATATGGTTAAAAGTTTTGATTCAGTTTACCACTGCATGCATCTATTTCAAGAACTGCTGTTAAAAACAACATAAGTGTTGTAATGTACTGACATGACAAGAACTTCCAGATTTTCCAAGATCCTTGTTACTTCTGTTTATACATAACCTCAATCCAGACAACATCCTTGGCTTTTTTAAGGAACAGTTTAGTTTGCCATAAGACTGAAAGGGATGGATGGAGGGGGAGGATAGGAAAGAAATGAAAGTTGTTGTTCTGGTCCCTGAATTAAATTAGTTGGCATAAAATGAAACCAAGTCTTAACAGCCCTTTCCTGTTGGATCCTTTTGTCTTTCACATTTAAGCCTCTCATCATGAGCAGATGTAGAGAAGAAAGTTAAAGACTTGCTACAAAGGTTCAGAACTAATCCTCCCTTTAAGCTTCATGCCAGGAGCAAGTAATATTATATGCAAATCTGCACACAGCAGAAAACAGAGGAAAGCTGGATCTCCAAGAAATTTCACAGACATGAAGTGACAAAGAACATTTGGAAAACATGTTTTTCAGTGCAAGAAACTGATAACCTGAAAGTCCTCATAGGGACAAAGTAACAGAGGTTTCAGCCCAGAAGTAGGAAATTTTCATAATACAAGTGGCCAGTTCCACCTACGTTCATTACAAGAAAAAAATGGAAATTAAGAAATATTTTAAAAATATGCATTTTCAAAGGAACAATTGTAAATTATTATAACTGCAATTGTTATAACTTTGTGCTGTTACGTATCTCTATTTTGGACACAGATAGGAACCACACAGACCTCACTCTCTCTAATTTTTCACAAGAAATTTGCAGCAAATGTAGGACCAAACTATTTCTTTTGGTATAGGAATAGTAGTTTGGAGCAATGTGTTCTATTGACATTTTCACAGTGACATTCTAATGCTTAAATCAGGGATTTATGTTGGCCAATACCAGAATCAAAAATTTAATTCTGCTCTACTTGAACTGAATGGATCCTTTTGACTTGAAAATAATTTTCTCAGTTTTAGAAAACTTAAAATGAATCCACCAAAAAAAAAAAAAAAAGGATGAAAATAAAGACATTTTCAACATCTAACTAGACCAGAAAACCAGGCAACATTTTCTTCATGTTATAATGACATGTGAAACTATGGTTCAAACTGTTATAACAATCCATCACTCCTTAATATATTTTAGAAAAGCTCTTCTGGCAGAAAAGACCTAGAACAATGCAGTGGCTTCAACCATCCATGTATTTGGAGAAAGCAGGTCTAGTGGGAATGATACATTGAGAATTTTTATGGTCAAAACAAATACCTGTAATTCTCTCCTGAGGCTTATAACCCCTGACTCTGGTTGCCTCTTAGGTGAGTATATCTGGAGTCTCCTCAGCGTATTACTCAACTATCTGGAATGCTAAGTGCAAAAAACAGTACTGCTATTTTACAGCAAGGAAGGAAAATGGAGAAGAGAAGAAGGAAGTGATGGGGCCATTCAGGTGCCATCCAACTGTCTGGCTGTGCTTAAGCAAGGGTGTCTCTTTGTCTCTCTGTCTCTCTCGGCCGGCACGGGGACGAGACGCCGGGCAGCAGGAGGGCAGAATTCAGACTAGACTTTAAAAGCCGGCTATGCTACCTGTGGTTCTCCTTTATCTGGCCGTTGGATCCCTCTAGGGCGTGCAGCACATCCACGAAGCTTTTAGTTTGGACCCTCGGGACCCCAGAAGTAAAGGAAGGCGAGAACCTGAGACGCTGGGAGACTTGAAGGTGTTTATTCGTCCGTCTCCCGCAGCAGTCTGGCTGGGGAATTTCGTGTCTCCCGGGTCCCGGGGACTGGGGGCGGGGCTTACAGCAACAGCCAATGGGGAGGGAGAGAACCCGGGGCTAACCTGATACCTCTGGCACGGCGGGGGGAAGGCAGACTGATATACATTTGTGTAGGGATATCATACACCCGAGGGGAACTGGGGAGAACCAATACACATTTGTATACAGATACCATACACCGGGGGGGTTCTCTCAGGCGCAGGTCTGTCCCCCCAAACCCTGGGCTGGCAGGTTTGCCAGGACACCCCAACACAAGGGCAACCTACATTTTCTAGAATATATCATTCAGAAGTCAGCTTTTTTAAAGTATTGTGCCGTGATTTCACCTCAGACAGTATTAAAGCCGAGGCAGCCGCTTCCTCACTCCCCCACCAGCAGGATCAGGGGGAGAACTAAAAGGGTAAAATTTGTGAGCTGATGTACAGACAGTTTAATAGGGAAAACAAAAGCCCCGCACACACGCACAGCAAAGCAAGGAGTTAATTCACTGCTTCCCATGGGCAGGCAGGTGTTCAGCCATGTCCCAGAGAGCAGGGCCCCATCACATGTAACGGTGACTTGGGAAGGCCAACACCATCACTCCAAATGTCCCCCACTTCCTCCTTCTTCCCCCATTTTATACACTGAGAATGATGCCACAGGGTCTGGAATATCCCTTTGGTCAGTTGGGGTCACCTGTCCTGGTGTGTCTCCTCTCAGCCACCCAGGCACACAACAGTGCTTCTGTGTTCCTGGATAGATTCTCAGTCTTTCAGCCTTTTGGACCTGACTGGGCTGTCCACATACGTAGCTCTGATGCAGCAGACAACTACAAATAGGAAGCAAAGTTCACTGTCTTTGCCCTAACAGTGAAAGGGAGACCTTTCAGAGGATATTTCACCTGCAAAAGTAATATCTTGCAAACAACCTATCACAATCTTTACCCTACAGGTTAGCAAATTAAGTTAACAAATGCGGCAGTTACTTATTTAAGGCTTGCCACTCAACTGATTCAGCTTTCTCTGAAAATATTAAAATTCCTTTCCCATACAAGGTACCATAGGCATGTAAAAAGTGAGAAAAAACCACTAGCTTAACAGATATCCATAAGATTTAGCACATACATTCCAATGTGAAAGAAATTTCTTTTCAGGATTAAGAGAGTTAAAATGGCTGTATAAATTAACAAATGGATATTTAGTCATATATGCCACACAGGACATGACTCTTCTGTATTATTACATATGATCTGTATTTAGTGCAGAACCAAGAAGAGAAGCTGCTCACAGCAACAGCTTTAAGATCACTCTGGTAAGCTGCTGGCTGCACAGGACTTAGTGAACCTACTTCTTCCCCTTTAGAATGGTGATGATTCAAAGTTCTAAATCAATAACACCTTGAAAGGAAACTATGGCCACCAGCATGTAAACCTAAGGCTTTCCACACTATCAGTCAGATTACCACAACCGAAGGTAGGAGATGCTTCTACTAAAGAAAAACATGTTTTTCAGAACTGTGAAGCATGACACATGCCTCTGGCTCCAGCTCAGATATTAGTTTACTTGCTCAAGGAGGCTTAAACTTATGCAAGTAAGCCTGGGAACCAAAAGAGAAAGACAGAGAGAAAAAGAGGAGGGGAGAGGAAGAAAGGGAAAGGGAAAGGGAAAGGGAAAGGGAAAGGGAAAGGGAAAGGGAAAGGGAA